>JAFIDM010029586.1:0-12713 GCA_023159025.1 Thereuonema tuberculata | reverse complement strand
TACTATAATTTCAGTTCTTCATTGTCAACAAATATAATTGTCAGTTGAATAGAAATATAAGTTCAATCCAGCGCGGCGTACAGCAGCTCCTCAGACCGACGGGTGACCATAAGCGATTTTCATTGACCCCCTCTCTTTAAATGAGATTTGGTGGTGATATTTTGCCGAATGAAATCTGATAATTGCGCGGAGCTTGTTTCAAACCGGGGAATCCCGGGCATAGACAATATTACAAAATATTATAATCTGTTGTATTATATGTATTCTATTAATTAAAAAGTTGATGTGAGATTTTCATTGACACCCCTATCTCCCAATAAATGAGATTTGGTAAGGTTTTGGCGGGCCCCCCCCCCCCATTTTGAGCTCACCTAATTAATGGACGCCCCCTTTGCCTTATTCCCAGCTATAAGAATAGGCTTTTCTAGAATAAAATATCAATGTTTTCATATATAAAATAAAAAACTTACATCTTACAAGCAGTATGCAGGATTCTTATTTGTTTATTTTTCAAAAATGTAATAGTATGAAAAGAAAATGATCTTTATTAACTTATAATTGAGAAGCAAAAAATATTTTTAGGATGTTACATGCTTTTTATTAGCCCTCTGTAGAATGGGTACCGGGTTTCTTTTCCGGGAGTTAAAGGCGGGCGGGCGTTGGGCTGACCCCCCGACCTCCTACTAGTCCCGTTGCTGGTCAAGAAACGTCGGTGAGCCTTACCTCCCGCGCACCCGTGGCCCTGTTTGGGGACAGCTTTAACTTTTAACATGCTTTTTATTAAATAATGAGAAAGAAGAAATTTGAATAATAAGAGGAATATTTTAATACTTAATAAGGTTTAAATATATTGTGATACTTTGTAATAGAATCTACATTTCAGTATATTTATAATTCCACTGCTTTTATTTTAATTATAACACAGTCAGCAGTCAATTTTCTTGTAGTATTGGTGCGTGAAAGTATTGTTTTCATTACTACAGTAAAACCGTCACTGAAGGGACCAAACATTTTTGACGACTTAAGCGGAGTGACGACTTAGGCGGAGTGGGAATTTTTGAAACACAAAACAAAAAAACACTGAAATACAGTATTTTCATGAATCGCTGTTGGATTCTGTGAGAAAAACAAGATTTTCAGAAATCAATTCATGCTAATGAATGAGTGGAAAATAATAAAAAAAAAAAACACCTTCGAGCCGGCACACAACCACCAAAATGACAGGAGCTGGTTCGCTGAGGCTCCCGGCACGTCGGCCATCGTTGAACACCGCCAAAATCCGCACTCGGTGATGGTCTGGGGAGGAATTTGCGCTAGCGGCAAGACTCTGCTCGTTTTCGTGGAGCAGGGGGTCAAAATCAACCAAGAAGTGTATCGCCGCGACATTTTGGAGGCCATCGCACTACCGTGGGCCAAGCAGCACTTCGGCAATACGAAGTGGAAGTTCCAACAAGACTCCGCTCCAGCCCAGAAGGCGAAATCGACTCAGAACTGGTGCAAGGACCACTTTCTGGATTTCATCTCGTCTGCGGAATGACCGCCATACTCACCGGATCCAACCCGATGGACTACAGCGTCTGGTCGATTTTGGAGTCCAGGGCCTGTGCTAAGCGACACAAAAGTGTTGCGTCGCTGAAGCAATCTCTGCGCCGGGAGTGGATCGATTGTCGCCAGAGGACCTGCGGCCAATCGCTGAAAATTTTAAGTCGCGTTTGGAGCTCTGCATCGCCGCCAAAGGCGCCCACTTCGAAACCGACTGAACATATTTTTTGTGTGATGTCCATGTTATTGGTATTAGTTGTTACATTCATGCAACTATCGTTTCTTCATAAAATATCGATGGAAACATTTGTCCGAGGTTTTTCCTGTCACCCTGTGTAATAATAAAAGAAATGTAATTACAAAAAAATATTATTTTTTAGATTTTATTAGGTTCAATGAATTCTTGTTTCCATCTGATTAACATTATCATACCTAAAAAAAAAATATTTATTTAGAAAAACTAATGCTTTGTCGAAAAGAATCATTAAAAATAGATAGCATATTTATAGAATAAAAACAGATAATTTATTAATTGATGATATTTAAGAAATAAAGGTAAAATTGCACTGATAAGTTGGTGTTTTAACACAGGTTTTAATGGGCAGAATTTGCGGACGACTCCGGAGACGGGTGGCTCCCTCTATAAACACAATTTCAGAATCCATCTACAGGAAAGTGTTTTCAATAGATAAGCTATTAAATACTTGCAATGGAAATGTACGCTTTTCGTTTTCACGACTTAAACAAAAAATAAAGCAAAAATTTAAGGAATTTTAAGAAAAGTAGGTTTTTATGTTCTTCCAACTACTTGTTTTATTCCTAAGGATTTATAAAATAAAAGCATCAATTATTCCCTGTATTTAAGGGACGCTAGAGCCCGAACAATTGAAAAACATTGTAATTCATATAAAAAAAAACTATCAATATAAGATAAACATTCTTACAGTACGAAAACACAAAACTGAATATTTTTAACATATTTACATAAGTCAGTGATTTTTAGGCTTTTCAAAGACGCCTTATATCCCCGGTTTGTCCACACTGCTTCGCAACGGCTTCTGTTAGCTCAGTTGGTTAGAGCGTCCTGCTAATAACGTGAAGGTCGTGGGTTCGATTCCCTTATGCGCATTTTTTTCTCCTCCCCATTTTAAATCTTTTCACAGTTTCTCAACTTAAGTTTTTTTTTAAATCATTATTAGGAATTCAGTGTATTAATAAGATTTGAGTTAAGAATGACGATTATTCCATATAAAAAGGGGTGGGTAAGATAGCATGGGGTCGCAAGCAGACCCACGCGCGCATTTTCTAGACCACCCCGGCGCAGTCTATTCCAAAGTAAAGGTGACTCAGAAGCCGTTGCGAAGCACTGTGATTGGTTTACTAATCACTATCCCTATCTTGTTGTTTGTTTAGACTTTAAGAGAATTAAAAAAAATTAATATATTTACTTATTAGAAGAAGATGAGTGTTTGTGTTTTCATTTATTGATAAGAAGTTCAAAATGAATATCATAAGAGAAGAAAAATGTATCACTTTGCCAATTGGCTTAAAAGTTAACAAGTATGTGTAAGTAAGTTAATGATATTAATTTAATTTATTATAAAGACAATATTCTTTTCAAAAACAAAAGTACTGGCACAAAAAAGAAGGTTATGGTTCTAAGAGAGATGGGAGTGGTCTACGCATTGAAATGTAGAGATTGTGGTCACGTATATACAGTCGGACTTCTTTTTAACGAACCTCTATTTTGCGAATTTCTCTATTTAGCGAACTTTTCTTTGGAACCAAGAACATTTTGCTAATTTCTTCGTAAAATAATCTCCAAATAGCGAAGTGCACTTTCTATTTAATGAACTTTTCCGTGCTATCTATTTTTTTTTCTCCTTGAAATGTTTTTATTAATATTCCCTTAGAGGAAATAAAAGAAATGTGGATACAGCTGAGGGAAAAAGAAGAAATTAACGATGATGTGCTGATTGATGATTATCTTTCACTTGATTTTAAAATTCAGACCTTGGAGACTAACTGGATCGGATATTTTGGACAGTGTGAAAAATAAAAATACAGTCGGACCTCTATTTAACGAAGTCGCTAAATCCCGAAAAAAAGTTCGTTATATAGAAAATTCGTTAAATAGAGATTCACCTTTTAAAATTACTTTAAACTACATAAAGCAGATTTAAAATAAATAAAATATTATTAAAAAAGTAATAATTTTAATGACATAAAGCATACATTACCATATGCGTAGCCTACTTAAATTTTACTAATAAAGTCTGTTAATCTTGTCTTTTTTTTATCATAGTACATCTCGCATCTTTGCAATGCACCCCTTCAGGCGCTATTTTTTCAAATTGTAATTCGCATCGGATTATTTTCAAATGATTTTAGTATTTCATCATACGAAGGTTTTTTGATTTCTGCAACATGATCATTTCCATTTTCATCATCTTCATCGCAATTCATAGCTGTATTGTTTTTATTTTTCACACTTTCTAAAATATCCGATTCAGTTAGTGTTTCCAAGGTCTCAACTTCAAAATCAAGTGAAAGATAATCATCAATCAGCACATCATCGTTAATTTCTTCTTTTTCCCTCAGCTGTATCCACATTTCTTTCATTTCCTCTAAGGGAATATTAATAATAAAAACATTTCAAGGAGAAAAAAAAGATACCACGAAAAAGTTCGTTAAATAGAAAAAGAAAAAGCACTTCGCTATTTGGAGGTTATTTTACGAAGAAATTAGCAAAATGTTCTTGATTCCAAAGAAAAGTTCGCAAAATAGAGAAATTCGCAAAATAGAGGTTCGTTAAATAGAGGTCCAACTGTAATACAACTGTGAATTGCGATGAAGATGATGAAAATGGAAATGATCATGATGAAGAAATCAAAAAAAACCTTCGTATGATGAAATGCTAAAATCATTTGAAACAATCCGACGCGGATTACAATGTGAAGAAAATACTGAAGGGGTTTTTGGTGCATTGAAAAGATGCAAGACATACTATGAGCGAAAACACTTTTTCAAAAAAAAAAAAAAAAAAAAATCAGACAAAATTAACACTTTATTAGTAAAACTTAAGTACCCATGTGGTAATGTATGCTTTATGTCATTAACATTATTATTTTTTCTAATAATATTGAATAATAAAAGGTGAATCTCCATTTAACGAATTATCCATATAACGAACTTTTTGTCGGGATTTAGCGACTTCGTTAAATAGAGGTCCGACTGTATTGGAAGTACAGGGAGAACGATTAACGAACGGGTTCAAGAGCACGTTCGAGCATATCAGAATAAGAAGAAAAATGGCTCCGAATGGGCTAACCATTGTCAAGTTCAAAATGATAATCCTGACCCAGGGGTACATATCATTTACAAAGTTCAAGATAAATACAAAAGATTGACTTTAGAATCATATTTGATTAATAGTTGTTTAAGTATAAATAAAGATAAGTCTCTTAAAGTAAACGATATATCCCTTAACATTTTCAGGAGATCCCTAATAAGAAACAATAGATTAAAAGATATTTTAACCTTCAAATAGGTTATAATTGTAAAGGTTTTTGTTTATCTGTTAAAAAATGACAATTGAAATGTTATTTCAGTTAAACAATTGATATTGTTTTATCCCCATGTTTGTTCGCATCACGTTTCAGTTTGTGTTATGGTATTACCAGTCCATGGCTGTGGATTAATTTGAATTTCGTTTACATCCAAATAAAATGGAAAATAAAGCTATGTTAAGTTGGAAACTACTGATTATCGATCATGGTCATTCATCCGATGATCTTGGTTTTTTGCCATGACTTATACTTCAGTTCAATTAGGTCTCAAATAATTAACGAAATCTATGGAATCACAAAGCAAGTTAATTTTATAAAATGGATTTAAAATATTAAAAAACAGTCACAGTTTGTGATTTAAAATGTACATAATAGATTAATGCTATTATTTTAATGTTTTGAAAAAGTGGTTGTTTGTTTGTTATAATGATTTAAAATTCTAATTAAAATAAAGACCAGTCATAAAATAATAAAATAAAAAGGTTGATTACAGATGCGAAAATTTTTACATCTGGCTTTTATTCTATTAAATGTATTACTGCTTGCCTTATTTCTTTCTTTCTTTACAATATCTGTGATATTCCACATATAACAATATTCTGGCTATCGACATTTAAATTTTTGCACCTGCTTGGACATATTCCTTACTTTAGTTAGTATTTCCATTAGAATTATGAGCAAAATGAGAAAATTAAATGCATTCATGCTTTGCTTAGCAACTGTCACAATTCTTTCGTTGATAATTAAAAGTATCATCGTTCATTGTGTAACTGGTATAAATTAAAGATTTTCATTCATTATTCGAACGTTATATTTGTTTCTGCTTTCTCAGAAGAAATTATTTATTTCTCAAATTGACTGTAGATTATGTCAATATTAAATCAATGAAAATGAGGTTACTTACATTTTATAAATTGAAAGGCTTGATCCTTAATTCCCAAGGAGTTAAATTTATAAGATGATGTCATATTAGAATAAGAATGGTTCAGTATAGAAACATCTTCTACAGACGTTCTATAGATTATAGTTTATAATGGCTTAAAGCAGTGGCGGACAAAGGGGGGGGGGGGTCAACCACGGGCCCCAACGACAAAGGGGGCCCTATATTGGTTTCAATAACATTTCATTATTGAAATCCTTTATTTCGAGTAATAATAAATAATATTTCGATTACCCTATTCAACGCCATAAAAAGTTACAAAAATTCAGAAAAAATAAATCCGGTAACACTGTAGTCATCTGTAGTGCGAGAAATAATGCCTTAATGCACTATTTTAACTAAGAATTGATAAATTTATCATTGTAATAATTGACGAAACATTTCATATATAATAAATAAATAAATAAATAAATAAATAAATAAATAAATAAATAGAACTGATTAATTTTTAACATTTCCTTAAATAGAAAGAACAAGAATCAATCTGTTTGCATAGAGATTTATTCTCTAATAAAATGAAGACATTGGAATAAGAACAGAAATACCAATCAGAAAGTCAGCTAATTTCATACGTGTTCAGAAATAAATTTCAGATTTCTTAATTTGACATTCCTAAAGAATTTCAAAACTAACTAACAATTTCGGCCCCAACAAAATCAAGTTTTTTGAAAAAAAAAATAGCTATAGTCAATGAATGAATGGATGGAAGATTGCTGGAATCTCTTTTAAAGAATCCTTCATTCATTTTAACTTTTTTTTTTAACAATAATAACTAAAAATAATGAAGCTTTATGATGATATTATACGAAACTAGTCGGCTACCCGTCGCTTCGCTCCGGAAGCCTCGCTTATGTAACGGAAAGCAATTTTTTATTTATTAAAACACACACATACACACACAAATTACAGCAAGGAAACTAAAACTAAAATATTTTAAAAGTTTTTTTTTTTTTTAATTTGATTTTTGATGTCTATATTCTCTCAATCTACGACTGCTTTTAGAACCAGCGTGTAAATCATATATCTATGATATATTTTTATTTTTTATAGAGATTAGAATGTAGGCCTCGTGGTCTAATGGCTAAGACGTCTAACTTCTGAGCAGTATTCTACCTAATAGAAATAGTGCATCTTTCTTTCTTGACTCTCTTTTTTTTATTCCTATTGATACTTTTCAGTGGCTTTTGTGTTCCAAATATTGATGGTTTCTGAGTTACAAATAGTGATTTTTCAGTATTCTACCTAATAGAAGTACTGTTTCTTTCTTTTTTGACTCTCATTTTAATTGTAATTGTCACTTTCCTATGGCGTTTGAGTTACAAATATTGATGGTTTTTGAGTTATAAATAGTCATTTTTTCCGTATTCCACCTCAAAAAAAGAGTGCTTCTTTCTTTCTTGACTCTGCTTTCTTTACTCCAACATCTGCCGTGTACACGCACTTATTTTTCAATATCACATAGAATTTGGTTAAGTATGAATATTTAAAATATTGCAACGTTTCGGCAATTATAGTTCTAATTGTCAGTTTCGAATTACAAATAAACTGATGGATGGGAAATAAATATACAATCTTGAGATTCAAAGAAAAAGGTTGAATACATTCCTTATTGATGGGGGAAGGGAAATGAGATATAAGTCAAAAAACAATATGAAGAGAGTTGTAGTCCCTATGGCCTAATGGATAAGACGTCTGACTTCGGATCAGAAGGTTGCAGGTTCGATTCCTGTCGTGGATGTTTCATTGTAAAAATTATTTCTATTTTCCATTCTCACAGAAAATTGCGCCGGACAGACACACAGACAGAGAAATAAAAGATTTTAGTAATATAGATTGTTGAGATAGAGGAGAATTTTCTCTTTCTACTCTTGTTTATTTTTAGTTTAATTAATTTACTTTATGATGATTTATATATAAGATGTATCCAGAAGAATCCCTTGAAAGTAAAGGACAAAATATCGAGAAGCATTGATGGAGTAGTTGTTTATTTCTTCTAACTATTTGTATATATATACCTCATTTATTTATTTAATTTTCCCTGTATGTAATTTCCCTGTATTTTAAAAGAAATGGAAAAGATTTTTTGTCCCCACTGCAATTCGTCGATTTTTTTTAGAAAATATACAGACTAAGAATACTGGGACTTTCAGAAATTTAGTAACACCCATCAATAATTATTTGAAGCCGCTTTTGGTAAACTACTCGTGAGGTTAAAAAACAAAAAACAAAAAAAATAAAACTAGCTTTTGTTACAGAAGTTTTAATTCAATGTATCTCATTGCGCTTTTTCCGTAAATTGTTAAACAAACATGTGAACCTACTTTTAAGCCACCCTGTACAATAAGTTGACAGAAAAATGTTTAAAAAAAAACAAAAAACAAACAAAACGAAATATTACTTAAATTACATTGCTATGTAATGCATTTTAACACATTATGAAAATTACAACATTTGTGAATAACGACAAGAAAGGTTTTTCAAGAAGAAAACAAAAGTGAACTAGCAGCGAACAAAACAAAAAAAATCAACACTTAACCGCCATTTACCTTTTTCATTTTAACGTAATACTTTGCGAAAATTGTGTTTTAATTTGTAGCTCTGTTTCCAAACAAACCACCAGCTTAAAATAAAACAGTCAAACATTATTATTATTTCTTCTTCTCACTGGTTTAAACGATAACTAATAGTAACGGAAATTCACAAATAGGGACCGAGATAATTTTACTAATAAGTCAAATACAATTTACGTGTACAGAAAAACTTTGCTTCATCTTACTAAAATAAAAAGTAATAGTATCAGCACTGGTTAAAATAAAGAACTATTTAATATACATTGGTAAAAACAATACATTATGAAAAGGAAAAAGCTACTGTCTAACAGGATATGCAACCATGTAAATCTTTGCCTAAGATAGAGAAATACAACAACACTTTCAAGAATATACATTAAAAAAAAATGCAACTTTTCCACAGCCCTACGTTCCTCCATCTCGGTCTCTGAGCACCGCTTCGCTAGAACCTTCACCAAATTGCTCAGCTTTCTATTCTCCGCTTCCAATGAATCGAGGCGCTTCAGTAACAGTCGGATGTCGCTCACAATATGCGGTTGTTTGCCGCCCGTGTTATCGCTGAAATTCGTAGACGCTCTTTCCCTCCTCAACCGCGAAGACGACGTCATAGTACTCAGAGATTCGACAGATTGAGTGGACGACACCCGTATCTTTGTCGACGTGGGACCGATCTGCTCGGTGCTGATGCTGGAGGAGACACTGGACTGCTGATCGTCGAGGGCGCTTCTCAGTGCCTGTCAACCACCACTACCACCACCCAAGTCATCAATTATTTCACTCTTACCTTCAACGTAGGTCGAATTCTCGAAAACTACATTGGTTTAGGTGGTTACTGTTTTCCTACACGCAGCTTCCATCAGTCCTGAGCACATTAAAGACTCTTCCTTATTATCTCTCCCTGTAATAGAAAAAAAAAATTAAAATATAAAAACATGTCATTCGTTAATGCAACTTACACAAATGACAATCAAATAACAGAATCTTAAGAAAACCTTTAGTAATTTCCGCTTTTTCACTTTTAAAGTTTGAATGACAGATCATCATGGATTTCAAATTCCCATACTTTAAAAATAAATTATAGAATCTTCTGGAATCAGATTTCCAAAGCAAATACTGGCCGGAAATTAATACAAATGATTTTACTTATAATTTTGACTAGAAACCTACACGTAAATTAGCGTTGTTTTCGAAATTTCTTTAATTTCCTTTAAGAGTAACAATTGTGTAAATCCACCGATTTCCCATCCGTAATCTTTTAAGATCTTTCCTGTATTTAGATATATGTCAGATAAAAATAACCCAAGAATTCAAATGTCTTCAGTTTTATTATTGTATTCAAAGTCAGTTTCAGAAAAAGATCAGGAGTGACGTCACTGAACCAAGTTACACAATATCCGTCAGCCCGAAACATAGTTCCACCTTTCTGCAAATATCGTTCCGCAAGCAAAAGATTTTGTATGATGTGGAATTACTTTAAGTTTGCACTGATATGTAATGAAGTGTTTAAAACTATTTTTTGTGAAAATTTTCAAACTAGTAAAAAATCAATCGTGCTATTGGTTATTAAGTTGTCAAACTACTTGGCATCATGGCCGCCTCCACTAGCTCACACGTATCTCCTCAAATGGTTCTGAGGTCTTTGTCTTGGTTCTGGGTCCTGTGATTTGACTGGCAAGAATAAAACTAAAATAAGTGCAATCTACCACCGGGGCGGAGGTACAGGAACTAACAGCGGAGATAGAGATGATGCAGTATGAGAAAAACAGCATCTTCCGCATGAGTGAGATGCAGAGGCAGGAACTTGAAGAGCGGACGCTCCAGTTGGAACGGACAAAGGATAAAAATGAGCAACTGGCCAATGAAATCAACAATTCGGAAGGCAAAAATATGCGTCTTCTGAGCGATAACCAACATCTGAAGGAGTCACTTCAAGATACCCAGAATGCCAAAGAATCGTTGTTGTTGGAAATAGAGAGGCAAGACCAGATGAAAACAGCGGAGATTGCAGATTTGAAAAGAGAGATAAATGACTTGAAGAATATGATTCTTGAGACCCTGTACAACCTGTACGCGAAGAGTGGGCCTGGGATGCAGTTCAGCGAGCGTGGGGGCGCCAGGTGAAGAGTTTGCTAGACACGGCCATTCAGACGGAGCTGTCGGCAATCTGATATGGACGAAATGATTCGTAAGATGGAGGCGAAACGTAAGGTTTGGGATGTGAACGTGCAGATGGGCGACTGCACATCGAAGAAGGCCAAGCGACAGTCAGACGAGGATGTGGAGGGACTGAGATGCAGTTGCCAGAATACAGACATGGATGAAGAGACGATGGAGAACCTGATGCAGGTGAACCGAATGTTGTGGAAGGAAATGAAGACTAAGAAGAAGAACTTGAAGGCTGCCTTGAAGAAGCAGTAGGACGCCACAGACAAGATTGAGATCATGGGGGAGAAGGTAAGGAAGATTGTAAAGCAAGTAGGTAAAAGATTGAAAAATCATCGAAACGTGATGGGTTATGTCGATATTTGGATGAAGAATAACAATATGAAAGCAAAAGTTAGATAACGAGCTGTTAAGGGAAGAACTCCAGAAAATCCAGAACCGTCTTCGGACACTGTTGAAATAAAAACAAAGTAACTTGTACCGAAGGAACTGACACACACAAAAAACATGATTTTTTTTTAACTTTTATTTTAACCATTTTCATAAACCATTAGCAAATGTTTCTACCTTATCAAACATTTTGTTTATTATTTTTGAAGCAATTAGAAGAGATTAGTAGATGACTCTTGAACAACAGTTTAGCGTAAACCATTGACTAAAAAAAAAGTTCTATGAAGAATGTAACGGTTATGAACATTGTGTCTAAATTCAAAGAATATCTCGAGTGAAGGTATGTTATTGTGAACAAAAGATTGTTGTTAAAGGTATGTTGTTAAAAGCTTAAAGAATGATTTTTTAAAATATTACACTGCTGTTGCAGAAACAAGATCCTTATAATGAAATCCCTGTAATTTTTCAATGGTGGACATTGAAATTAGAAATTTAATCTATGCATTCCTCTCTGTGCTCTTTAAGATATAAAAAAATAATAACGAAGTATCAATTATGCAATAAACCAAGGCGGCACCAAAGGTAAACAAAGATTTCGCATCTGAGCTATCAACAGTGGGAGATTGCCGTTTCGTCCTCTTTATGGACTCATCAGCCACACAAACGCTCTGCCGAAAGCTCAGATCGCGAAACCAAGTAAGGGAATCCATCCATGCACCCGCCAGTGGGTTCCCAATAAAATAAAATCAAAACAAAAGAAAAAGCTCCAATTCCTGGCCTGCGAATCCGTCAAGTACAGAGGAAATGGAAGAAAGCAAGACTAATGGCAAGCCACGTAAATTACAATCAAAATTTAATGTTTTTAAAGATTTTTTATTTTGCCTTTATTTTATTGGGAATCCAGTGGCGATTGCGTGGGTGGATTCCCTTACTTGGTTTCGGGATCTGAGCTTTCAGCAGAGGGTTTGAGTGGCTGATGGAGTCCATAAAGAGTCTCACTCCCACTGTTGATAGCTCAGATGCGAAATCTTTTGTTTAACTTTGGTGCCTTCTTCATTTATTGCTTATTTTATAACAGGCACATTAAAATTTGATTGAAAGTATCAATTATCTTAGATACAATTTGTCGTCTTAGTTGAATGAGGACAACCTAATCCAAGAGTCAGTAAAAATTAGCTTGTTTAATTAAAGGAATCTTGGAAAAATTCTTCCAAAAAAATAAATTATAAACCTTGTATTGTTTTGTTTTTTTTTGAGCAGTAGTCCAATTATTAATGGAATGTCCTTCAAAGATGTCCTTAGAAGCAGGTTTTAAATAGTGTTGATTCCATCATTCGGTATCGGGGGCCGAAATGGAACACATTCGATAGGTCTTGAGCACGAGCAACTATTGGGCGTAGTTCCTTCTTCTGGGCTGTCTGACCAGCAGTGCAGAAAAAGGTAGAAGAACGGTTTGCTAAATTGGTATGAATTGGCAACATGGAAAGACATCGCTTCAGGCAGTGGCGAATATAGAATATATTTTCGGGGGGGGGGGGG
>JAFIDM010029585.1:0-12713 GCA_023159025.1 Thereuonema tuberculata | reverse complement strand
CGATATTATGAATTATTCTACTTTGAACATCTTTTCTGATTTTGTTTGTTCTGATGAATTTCTATACTAAAATATTTAGCTCTTAATAAATAAATTACTAACATAAATTATATATATCCCTAAAGATTATATTTACTTGTAAACACAAAAACTTAAATGAAACTGTAATGATTTACTTACTGATCATGTGCTCCACAGGCATCTGGCCTCCATATTCCCTTGGCAAAATTTCAAGAGGAACATACTCACAAAGAGAGTCAATGTCATGATGAAGCATTACCTAAATATCAGTGAAATACAAAAGGGGGAAATATTATAATTATTTTTCCCTATTGTATTTAAGAATCTATAAAAATCAGTATTTTATTAACATATAAATTATAAATTTGATGATGAATTTATGAAAACCTTAGATATTTATTTTTTTATATAAAATTAACTAATTTTTATTGCTATATATTATTTGTGCTTAATATTAAAAAATTCTTGTCTATTTGCTAGTCAATTACATCCTTGAAATATTTTCCTTAACTCCTCAGTTAAAAAAAAAATGGATTGAAGTTATTTCACAGCCTCTTGATATCTGGAGTGGTTCGGCAGTTCAGATACTGGAATGGAGCCTGATGAAACTAGTTCAGTCGGCATTGGAGATCACGGATTTTTCTCTTCCAGATGGGTCTTATGTTTCTTCTGGCCCAACAGGGTCAGAATTCTTTTCTGGTACTTACAGGATGCGGCAGGTATTTGAGAACACACATTCTAAGTGACACAGTATCCTGAACGTCATCGTAACACATCCCTTTGTTTTGTTGGTAAACATGGCAGAACCAAGGCTAACCCAGGAAATGAAGAGGCATGCAGTCATCGTCTCCTTGGCTGCAGGACACTCCGATTCCGAAATTGCTGCCTTCCTGAAATTCTCCCGGTCATTCGTCTTCAACGTTTGGAGAGAGCTGGAGGCCGCCAGTGGTGATGAGAAAACTGTTTCCCATAGGAACGACATTGTCAGCGCTTGGACAGGACCAGGACGCTCAAATTCATTGCTTCCGTCCAAGCTGCTGTCGAAGTTGACCCAGGGAAGTCCGTGAGGGCACTCGACAGGGAGATGCAGGTTAACGAGGCCACCATCCGACGTGTGGTTCATGAAGACCTCTGTTACAAGTCGTACATGATGCGGAGAGGCCAGTTCATGTCTGCGAGAACCCGGAAGAACAGAATGACCTGAGCCAAGCTCTTCTTGAACAAGCTGAAACATCCGGAGCAGCCAGGAATGCTGGGGTTCTTCTCGGATGAGAAAAACTTCGTCCAGGACCAGAAGGTGAACTGCAGAAATGATGGCTGTGTAAAATACCCGGAGAGGTTCCAACCATCATGCACACCAAGTTCCCTGCCTCCGTGGTGGTTCTGGGTATCGTGAGCAGTGAGGGCGACATCATGCTTCCACATTTCTTTCGTCAAGGTGTCAGAGTCAACGCCGTGCTTACACCGATGTGTTAAAGACGGTTGTGCAACCCTGGATTACTGCTGTAGCACGTGGTAGGCCGTATGTTTTCAGTAGGTCTTCGCTCCAGCCCTTACAACCCATTCAATCCAAGAATGGTTGGCCACCAATTTTCACGACCATGTCACTCCAAACTTGTGCCCCCCCCCCCCCCCCAGCTTCCCTGACATTAACCCTTTGGACTATTAGGTCTGAGGCGTGGTTGAGAGGCTCTCCAATAAACATTCACATAACACCGGTGAAGCTCTCAGGTCAGCTATTGTGGATGCCATGACAAACATTCCCAGGACCCACCTTATTCTTGCCTGCGGACAGTTTCGACAGCATTTAGAGGCTGTTATTGTGGCAGATGGCGGTTTCATTGAATGATGTCCTGCATTGGGTCTGTCTTCCCATGTACATGTCTGTCTTCCCATGTCTTCCCATGTTCAATAGTCATTAAATGCTCTATTTCCAGTCTCTGCTCATTTTTTTCGCGGATGTTATTTTGTTCTCAAATACCTGCCGCACCCTGTACAAGTGGGTGAAGTGGCTGAAGTGGTTTCAACAGAGTATCAGAGCCTTTACTTTTGTTGCACCCTTGAGCCAACAGAGGTGCCATGGAAAAACACTCCACCACCCTGATATTTAGATGTAATCCCGGCAGCTTCTTTCACCACTATTCATTTCTTTTTAAACACATTTCTTTTTTAAGTAACTTAAGATAGCTGCTATCCAACAAATAATTCCTTTTTTTTTCTGGGCGGGGAGATAATAATGATGTTTTGAATAATTTCAACATTACTGGATTTCTAGTCTTTGTTGATTACTTTTAACTGAAATTTTTTGTATTTCATTATGTTTCCCCTTCAGGAATTGCAGATAAAGTGTGCTGCCTATTCTAAAGAGAACAATTAATTCTAATTTGTCTTTGAAATTTATCATGATTTTTATATAGTAGTGAACTTAGAACAACAAGTGAAGAATATTATTAAGTTAACAAAAAACTCAAATACAATTTCAAAACAAGCAAGATAAGCGTAGAGCGAATTAAAGGTCAATTTTGGAAGGAATCTGTAAATATGAAATCAAGTTTGCTGCCATTAAACAGAGTTAACATAGTTAACTACACTTGTTAGTTCACTGTCTTCAATATTTAACAGTACTTTCATAGAAATAAAAGTGATAACTTTTGCATTATGTTGAATAGCTTACTACAGAGTGGGCAAAAAGTTCATATTCCCCTGTCAGCAAGCTGGATTCGAAATGAATTGATGTGTCTGTTATGGATTCGAAACATCTGTATGCACTCATCCATGGTCTCTGCACAGACGGATGCGTCTCCAGGTCCGATGTATGCTCATTTTCCATAGCATTTGTGGCATCACAGTTGTGAAGACACTGAGCACAGCAATCTGCAGCTCAGCATTGAAAATGTACCGCTGTTTACAGACTTTCTGATTAATGATTCCCCACAGAGAATTGTCTGACGTGAGATCTGGGCAAAGATAAAGGAAAGTTCCCTGGCCAATCCACCTGTTTGAATCAAAGTGCAATCGCACTCTCATGGTGAAATGAACTGGTACTTCGTATTGTTGGAACCACACAGTGTCAGCTTTTCCAGTGTATGCTTTTCAACTAGAGTTCAAACAGCAGCCATTCGTTGATCTTATGCAGATAAGTCGTCTGATTCACTGGGCCATTGAAAAAATACAGTCCAAGCAGATATTCTTCTGTGACCCTTGCCCTAATTATAATATGCAGTAGATTTTGTTCGAGTTCTTGAATGAAATGTGGATTTTCCTTTAACCAAAAATAAACGTGCTGATCTTTTGAACTTCCATAGATAGCACATTCATCACTAAACACAACTCTTTGTTAATCTTCTCTTTTTGGTAAACGTTTGAGAAGCAGATTGGATGCTTCTTCGCACCGTGGTAAATCCACATCTAATACCTCATTCACTGCCAATGGGCGAAAAGGTTTCACTTTCAATTCCTTTCGCATGTGGTCTCTCGTGGTTGACTGGGGAATATCCAATTCGGCAGCACACTTGTGAGTCGACTTCACGAGAGATCGCGTTATGGATTCTTCCACAGCAGGACATGTTTCCAAACGTGTTGATAGTCTTCCTGTCCATTGTGAAACCTTCACAGATCCTGACATAAAAATCTTCCATTTCCATGCCAATAATGTTCTGTTGGATGGTGGCGCCTTCCAAAATTGCAGCTGAAAATTGGTAATAATTTGTGAAAGTGTTTAAGCTGTCATTCATGAATCCAAACTGTAGTCACTAAATGCTCTTCAATCAAGAATCTGCATAAATCAACCATACTTTACATCACTTCTTGTTTCTATAATTATTGCCATTATTCAATTGCTCACTTGTTGTCAATATGCGAGTGTGCGAATGTTTTATTGTTGGCTTCCATTGGTCGCTTATTGACTTATTTCCACAAACCTTATATATACGACTGTCTCCATAGCATACACTTATATCCAGAGGTATACAGACTTTTTGTCTACTCTGTATAATTGTGGCTGTAAATAGAACAACATAATGACTCGAATATCCTTGGAAAATATGTCTCTAAACTGATATTTTTTTAAAAAGCTTTACTAAAGCTTATCCGGTTATTGCATGATTTTTAATACTGGAATTCTAGCTAAAAGTAATGATAACATTTTGAAAACTATTCTTTTATAACATCAGAGATCATTGCTGTAACCGCATATTAAAGATTATTTTATCTGTAATCTTTGAATGATCTTCTTAGACTGAATTTTTTAAAATTAAAATGCATCTTTGTGATAAAAAGAAACAAAAATAGAAAAGAAATAAGATTTTCTATACTACTTAAATAAAAATAAAAATCAACTTGCCCTTTCTCTCAGCTTGGGACTTAGGAAAGATTTGAAAAACTCAAAAATTCCAGCAATAAGTACTGGTAAGTGAACAAAGTGACACTGTTTGTGACGCATTGGAAGTGATCTCTGAAAACACAAGAAAAGAATTGAAAAAAAATTAGGTAAAAAATTTTCTTTTTTTTTTTATTTTGATAAAATAATAAACTAAGGAATTATAATAATAATAATAATTATAATAAAAATTGGTT
Organism: Thereuonema tuberculata; assembly: GCA_023159025.1. Taxonomy (NCBI): domain Eukaryota; kingdom Metazoa; phylum Arthropoda; class Chilopoda; order Scutigeromorpha; family Scutigeridae; genus Thereuonema; species Thereuonema tuberculata. The sequence continues at coordinate 8,117 of JAFIDM010029585.1, read as the reverse complement.
GAAGGTTTGCTAACAAAATAAATAATTAAATATGAAATCTCTTTTTACTTAATATAGTTTGATTAAGATTTGATTTGATTTGATTAAATATAGTTTGATTATACTATAGTCTGATAGTTAATTTTAGCTTTACTTGGCATTAATTGTGCCTTCTAATTAAACAGTAATAAAACTTTAAAATCATTGCTAATTATTCCTGTTGGGTTGTGGTAAAATTGCTTAGCTGTTCTTGAATTAATTAGGTTTTTTATTTGTTTTCATTTAATGCTTCTCTTTTTCAGGTTAGTATCTGATTGCTTCAATGGCTCAACTTTTGGAACCAAAAATATCTAAATATAATCTAAAGCAATAAAGCAAATGTTGGGAATGGACTGTCAATTGCATCCCCATTTTGTTTGTATTAGTTTGTATTTTATTAAGATTGTTAATTATTTTCATGCTTAAGTAAAATATTGAAAGACATAACATAATATTGATGCAAGACAAACAACAAATTACATATTACCTATCTATCTAAGTCAGTCAAATTGAAAATTTTATGTAACAGATGAAAACAAGAATTTATCTTCAAGCCTTTGCAGATTGATTATTTGAAGTGACAAGCATTAAGATCAGCTAAAATATCAATCCCTGTGACTCAAAGTGAATGCTAACTTAAGGCAAAATCAAAAATATCTAACCTCAGAACAATAGAGAGCTTTGCGGAATGCATTGGGAGTCCAAAGAGTTGCCGCTCTTAGTCCCACTCCTTGTTGGTCAAAAATGTAGGTAAATCCTTTCACTTGATTTGTTTCATCTTCAAGTAATGTTTCAAATGTCATGACAAAGGCTCTCATTGTATGAGATGTTGTATGCCGTGATGGGTCCAGACCACCTAATTGACAAGATAAAAATTAGTCATTAATAATAAGAAATTTAAATGTGGTAAATAATTTTCATTTTCTTTGTTCAGAATATATAAAAACCTCAAACATTTAGATATCTGTTATACATTTATGATAATTTTTATTTTTAAATAACAGACCTCATATTGTAGATACAGTAGAGCCCCGATTATCTGCGGGATAACGAAAATTGCGGATAACCCGAAAAAAGACTAAAAATGAGGTGTAAACAGGAAAAAAAAAATTTCACCATTAAAAAATAAGTTTTATTGTACAATTTTTACAATATGTACAGTAAAGCAGAAACCTTTGCTCTATGTTTGCATCCACAAATTCCGAGAAGGCCTATAGGATCACGATGCACAATAAACCTGTCAGTAATTTTCGACCTTCGCACTGTATGGCCTATTGTACTTTCCCTGTTGTTGGCTTGGATTAAAATTGGTTTTTTTGAGGTTCGTAATTAAAAAAAATTTTCGCAGCACTCGCGGGTAATTGGGGCTCTACTGTAATTGAAAATTATCCTTCTCTATTAAAATTTTAGAGGATGTGACCCAATAACAATTTAATTTAAAGACTAATAGGAAATCTCATGAAATAGTAGTTATGAGATGTTCAGTGATATCATGATTTTTTACACTGGTTTTCTAAGAACAATGACAATCTTAGAATTTCTAATACTAATAGTTATGAAGGAAAAAAAAATCTACAACGACAGTTTACTCACATGAAAACAAGATCATCAGAAAAAAATAAGATCTATGACTTTATGAGGTTTATTTAATGCCAACAAAAGCAGTTAAAGGTAGTGTGGAACATTCTGGAAAAGGAATGATGCACTTTTACTATTGGAATTAAATGTGATACTAGGTGCATTCTGCTCATCGAATTTCTACAGGTGTTTTTAGATAGTTTTTTTTTTTCTCTAATGCCCAGGCACTTAACCCTTCAAAACCTCCACAAGGAGCAGTAACTGTGAACTACACAGCTGAAGAATAGTTGCCCCCGATATACCATTATGGTATATAGACTAGTTTTAAATCATCAAAACGAATGAGGTTGCCGTAGGTGTATTGAGCACAGCAAAAGCAAAGCCAGATTTTCATTTAAAGAAATTCTAACCATAGGACATAGTGAATCTGACATAGTGAATATGTAGAAATGGTTTATATATGGACATTAAAATTGTAGGGAGATGAATTATTCACTAATGTCACTGGATGTACTGGAGACTGTCTCTTGATACTTATATAACAAATCTTCTATTTCTTCAAATTCAATGGCAAAATTCTTATTCCCTGATGAGTTGGTGAAACATCCGACAAACCATACTGCACCATTGATTATGATATAAGTGCAACCAATTCAAAAAGAAATCCATTTTAGTATGAATTCATATCAGCATTACCACTGTTAATAAATTGCATCCAGAGCAATTTATAGTCAATAAGCTATTCTTTACTACAGACTGTCCTACATTTGGTAGTTCAGTCAGAAAGTGTAACCATATCCTTTGATGATTCATGAGATTCCAAAATTTATCACCACTGATTCATGATCAAACAGATGCAGAATATAAATACATTCCACTAAATGTAGGCAAATTTTGGCATTGTGGAATAATGCTTACACAACTGCTCCACAATTCACCATTCAGTAATACCTCGGTAATCGTTGACTTCGGTTATCGTCAGTGTCGGTTTTCGTCGATTTTTATTTTTCTCGGTTTTCATCTGTTTGCCTCGGATTTCGTCAGCATATTGCGAAAACAAAGGGCTATCCACGCCAGAGCTGCATTAGGGGGTGGCGAATGGGGCAACCGCCCAAGGCCCCGAGCCTGATTAGAAGAAAGAGGATAAAATAGGATCGTCGATATTTTTTTTTTGGTTGTTAAAGTAAGATTTCCGTTTTTTTGGGGGGTTTTTTTGGTTGTTAAAATAGGATTGGCAAGGGCCCTGCACCCTCCTAGCGCCGGCCCTGCCCAAGGTTCTCCTGCTCAGTGTAGCGTTGTTTCCCTTTGTGTGAGGATCACCCTGCGTGTCTAACCAAACAATTCCATTGCTTTCCAATGTTTTTGTGATTTTTTTTTTTATTGATTGCGAGTCCTAATACTACAATTACATGTAATTACTGCATATACAGTATTCGGTGTAATGTGTTTATTTTGTGTTTTTCAGTTTCAAAATTTACGTAATGCACGTAAGATAAAATCACACAAATGACTTAAGATAAAGGCAAGTGATCCCAGATAGTGCCTTGATACCTTCCAAACAATAATATCTGCATCTCTCTCCCCTCGTCGCCGTCTTCCATATGCCAAGAAGAGTCTTCAGAAAAGTATAAAAATGTAAATGCCATGTTACATGTTCATTTATTCTTTACATTAGTCTTTTCTATTCATTTTATATTAATTTCTTATTGTTTAATATTAAACACTATATTTATTCTCTATAAAATGTGTTTTGGTATGTATTTTGGAGTGTCTAGAACGAATTAATTGGATTCATATGGAAATAATTGCCTCGGTTTTCGTCGGTTTCGGATTTCGCTGATTGTTTTCAGACGGATTATCGATGAAAACCGAGGTATCACTGTATTTGTTAGAGTCGATGCCTTGCTGAACGTATCCAATCATACAAAGGGCAGTGACAATATAAACACTTGGTGTGTAAATTTACAACATGTAAATCTTTCATATTGTAATATATGTAGTAAGCTTGCTTACATGAACATCAAATTTGAGTTGTTCTGATTATTCATAAAAATCATTGGATGTAGGGATAACTGATTAATCATCTCCTAAAAGAATCCTGCTTCCAAAGTGGTTAGTAGTTGTCAAATGGTTTGGATTATGTTAGCATGGTGTTTAACAATTTATGTAGTATATCCTTAATTAAAAGATGGAATTCTTATAATTTATATTAGTTTCTTTCATCAGAGGAAGCTTTTTATTACCACAGAGGCATTTTTGAACAGGAATTGTTTAAAGAAAGAGAAAAGTAGGGGTAAAATGCACTTACTTATAAAATAAATGAATAAGCAAGATTAAAAGGATGGGTAGTAAATCGATAGGTTCAGGTACCGTGCATATGCCATCTTCAGGGATGGCACAAACAAATAGGATGATACAAAACATTTAGGACAACACAAGAATACATAGTGCGAGCTTGGGGGGAGTAAAGGAATTAAGGGAGTTTAGCAATAGTGACAGGCATTTTGTCTGCCGATGATGTGTGTAGATGTGTGTAGATAGAATGTTTATCCCATGTAGCCAGAGGGGCATTGCTTACATGGGATCCAATAGACAGTGTTGGAGGGTTCATTATGCTGTGTGTTTATGTTGGGTGATCTGAATGTAGGGCATATTGATATGGTGTAAGGATTTTTTTAATGAAATTTTCAAGGGGTGGATTGTAGGGAAAGGGAATGTATTTGACAGGGGGTTTGGAATTTGTGGTTTTGGTAGGTTTGTTAAGTTTATGGTATAGGATATTCAGGCAGTTGTGAAAGAGATGGAAGACATAGTTATGGAAGTTAAGTATGCTGTAAATGGTATTGAGTTCGGTGTATAAGGCAAGTTTAGTGGAGCATTTTGTTAGTTCTTTGTGTATAAGAAAGTCAACAGTGTGGATTTTATATGTGTGGGGTGTTATAATAATATGTAATTATAATATGTGTTGGAGTGATAATATATGTATCTCTTATTATATATGCATTTATTTTACAAGTAAGTGCGTTTTATCTCCATTTTTCTCTTTATACATGCACATTAAGGTTTCTTAGAAATTGTTTACTCACTTCCAATTCCCATGATAACTCTTCGGCCATGCTCATCCCTCTCTGGTAGAGCAAAGATAAAACTGCAAAGATAAATATTAAATATAAGTATACTAATATTTCACAAAACTATTACTTTTTCAAAGCTTTGAGCAAAACCCAAAATAAATACTGTATAAGAATAAATACTGTAAATAAACAATTTAATTTTTTAGAAAATTGTAAAATAGGGAAAAATGCTCTAATATGAAAGATCTCTGCTTTGTTACAGAAAAGGGGTATTGCCCATCATGCACAGAATAAAAACAAAACAAAATTCAAGCCAAGAGCTTGCCAACGAAGTGGAGTCTGAGACGGTTGTTTCATCATCTTTATGATTCATCAGACAAACTTAACCATTCCGATGACAAGCTTCGAAGGCTTAAAGAATAGGCTATGTGGAAAGCATACTCGCTCTTAACTGTGCTTTAATTGGCATTCTTAAGCTGGTGATAGCTTTAATGTAGCTGTGATAAGTTAAATGAGCCGTTCAAATGCCAAACTAACCAACTGTGCATAAACTCAAAACAATTGGGAAGTTTTCTGGAAATCTATAGACAGAATCAGAATATATATGTGTCGGCTTTCTGCTCCACAGGGCCTTGTTCTGAGAAAATAACCACAAAAAGAATTTTAACTGTCATTAAAGCTCGAGAATAAGAACATATTCAAAACATATAATGAAACATGTAATAGGGTAGTTTAAGGTAATGAAACAAAAAAACAGTAGTGGTGTTTTTAATCTCAAGTTCAAATTTTCAAATTCATTGTTTTTTTACTTTTTTTATATTTATTTATTTTTTTCTTTTTCAGATTGATTTTATTTATTTGCTTATGTATTTATTTTCTGCTTTGGTATACATGCTGGAATCCTCTAAAGATGTATTAATAGTTCTTTAATAATTATTACATTTGCTCTGAGAATAATCGTAAGTAATAACAAATTTTACGTGCCTAATAATAATTCAACAAATGGTAACTATGGAAGGCACAAATAAACAAAAAAGATTTCGCACCTCGAGCTATCACGGTTCAAAATCTTTTTTGGTTCCTTTGTGCCTTCCGTAGTTACCATTTTTTAGTAATCTTAAGTATGTAGGAATTTAGACAAAAATTTGTTTTCCTTCTCATTTGAGAAATAATAAAGTCGTTGTATTACATGGGCTTGGTTTTAGCCTAAACCTATGCTTCCCTTCTTATTAAGATACTTTGATTCTATGGTAAGTGTTTATGATCAGAAGCTGTTTCTACATGTTTTTATGTGTTTGTTGAAGCATAATAAGCTTTTGAAATGATTCCAACAAAACAAAACAATAAATAAATAAATAAATAAATAAATAAAAATTAAAAATATATCTCATATTCGGTAATTTCGTATTTTACCGTACTTAATTAAAAATTTATAATGTCTCTTGTGACCCTATCTTAATATACGTATTTTTGGAGAGTATGTTTTTTGTGTTGTATATCCAAACGAAACATCCTGGAAATGATCATACCACACTTAACCTAACCTAGTGTTAATTAAAAAGGAAAATGTTTGCTTTTTTTCTGTTTTATTTACAAACGAAACATCGTAGAAAGGATCTTAACGAATTTCTTATTGTTTGTTTTGTATCTGAGAGAGTTCCAGTTCCGTTGCAACGTCCAGTTCCGTTGTAATGTTCGGCGAACTATTGATAGTCTTACAGGAACAATATTCGATCATTTCAATAGACAATCGTAGTAGCATAGTTTGAATTCATTGAAGCGATTAAGATTGCTTATTACAAATTCTTTATATTACAAGTTATTGGTATTATAAGTGATTAGTTCTTTGTGAATGCTCTTATATAAAACAGTGGCGGCTATTCAGGGGAACTAGGTGAAGTGGCACTTCACCAATTATTTATAATACAATATTATTTATTTATAATATAACAATTATTATAAGAAAAAATTTATTTTCCTTATCACGTATGTTGCACCGAGCCAAGTGTAGTAGGCTTTTATATGAAGTTTCTCAACCTCAGGAGCGGAGCTTAGCTGGATAACCGAAGCGATGGTTGCTATGACAACCATGACGTCACCCGCTGTATAGCATCGTATAGGTGAAGTTACAACTGAGAAATATGTTCTCTTCTTCCAATGTGAAATTCTTTCGGAGCGCGCTTGTTTCGCAAGGCTGTGCTGTTTTAAATATGAATCCTGTTTAAGATATAGTGTGTGTTTTGTTAGAAACATCATTTTCACATTGGAAAGACGAAGATAAGAAGAAAGTTATTATAATATATATTATATATATAATTTATAATATATATTATGATATAATATAATTATTTTCCTACTAGCTCTTCACCTAACTTCACAGCCACGAGCCGCCACTGTTATATAAGTGATCTGCGTGATCGAGATAAAATAATCTAATTCTTTAAAAAAAAAAAAATAATAATATTTTGTTTTGATACAAATGACAATTAATTAAATATGCTAAAATACGAAATTACCTCTTATTATATACTGTTTAATAAAATATGGGGATTTTTATTAAAAAAAACAAACGATTTCAATGAATTCAAACATATAAGCAGCATTGTGTTCCATCAGTTTAAACCATTCTCCCGCCACTACATATGTGGAAGAACATCTTATTTTGGAAGTTAAAATAAGATAGTTAAATTCATTTTAAAAAACAAGAACCTATGGAGCAGAAATGTGGGACAAAACACTGTCTTCTTATTTTCTACATAGATTCATCAGAAAAATTCCCAATCGACAACGATCTGGCATCTTATTCTTGTCAGTTTCATTTATCCAATGGATTTTCATACATTTCAGCATTTCTTCGTCAATATTCAAATGACTTAATATTTGGCTAAACCAGAGAATACGGTACTGCCAATCACAAGGATACATGATGATGCATACTGTTATCTCAAAATCGCAGTTAGCCAGATGAGGGTTAGTTTTTCTAGTAAAAGATCGTGCAAAACCATTTTGAAATAAGCTTACCTGCAAACCGCATTCTATTTTTACTAGTTAATTGAAAAACTAAAATTCATATCTTAAAAGTAGTGCCAAGGCGACCATCTTGTCAAAACTCGACTGTAGTCCAAAACAGCCTGGTACCGTAATCTCCGGTTTCACCTAATATTTTATTATAGCGTTAAACCAATACTGAATTTAAATTAATAAATTCAAAAAATTTTTATCTTAACATTTTTTAAGTTAGGCTATATTAGTCGAAAATTGAATAACTTTGTAATATAAAAATTTATTTGCAATGCTATACAATATAGGCTAGTTCGAGAATCTTTATTTTGACAAGCTTGAATGTATCGTCATTACTAAACACATCAGATTTATTATGAAAAATTTACATGTATCGGTATGTGATTTTGAAATTCAACAACATAAATATTCCTAATTTTAATATGC
>JAFIDM010029580.1:0-12722 GCA_023159025.1 Thereuonema tuberculata | reverse complement strand
CATCAACCAACTGGCCAGCTCGGAACTATTATTGCTCCCCGGCACCTTTTATCCATTTTGCATTCATACTCAGTCGAAATCAATAACAGTAATGAGAGTTAAAATATTTCTTTTCCACACTTTTGGTTGTATTAAGGGTCTTTTGGTGGAAACGGGAAAAGCAACTTAATTTATTATTTGCATTTTACTGCAATACAACGAGGGTACTTCAAAATTAAGGTATTCAGAATTAAAAATCAATTCTGACAAATGAAGCTTTATAAAGCAAGAAAAAATTAATTAGGATAACATGTAAGATACTGAGCGGATCCAACTGACGATGATCAGGAAACCTGAAATAGGTTATCTTGGATTCCCGCTATCACAATTTCCAAAAAACAGATCAGTGAACTCTTAGTCTTGTGCGTTTCTGTTTTATTTCTCATGTTAATTCATATTTTTAGTTAGCATAAATTTTAAAGCAAAGACTCCCAAATCACCATTTTGTTTGTTTCCAGTCAAATCTTCACTGAGTGAACGGGCTTCTTCAAACTTTACAAGCGTATTTACGAAATGCTATATTTAAAAAAAAATGATTTTTACCTCGCCTTGAAATCTTTGGATGGCCGGAATGATAGGTGTCCACTTTTTAATTATTATACAGTGCAACTTGGATAATTCAAACGTCTTTAATTCGAAATCGTGGTTAATTCGAAGATTTCTCTTAGTCCCTTGAATTTCTTATTAAATCAATGTTAAAAAATCGTGGATAATTCGAAGTTCAACTTCCTTAATTCGAAGTTTTTTATAAAAAAATTCGAACCACAACGACTTTTCAGCGTTTCATCGTTAAGAAATTCGACATGTGACAACTGAAATCCCCTTCCCGCCACCGTTCGACATATGACGCCATTCGAGCTTCCTGCTATCAGTGTCACCATGTCTTTCAGTAAACCACGCGTGTATAAGAATTTAACGTTCGCTGAAAAGGTCGCCGTCATTCGCGAGGTGGAAAAGGGTGTGAAGAAGAAATGCCAAATCTCCAACGAGTACGGAATAGCGCCAAATTTCGTCGGTATATTGAACGACAAACCAACGTAAGTGAAGCTGTTTTCCGTTCACTAAACATGCTTGATGATTTTGCTAACCTTAAGCGACTGAATTCTACAAAACAATCAGACATTGCACAATTTTTTGAAAAACTATAATTTTCTGTATTGAATGTAATATGTACTGTAGCTTATGTAATATAAATCTTATTTGTTTACATACGTATAGTGTTTAAGTCTTTCATACCATGATCTTTCTGAATAAATATTTACTTATTGACAGAATAATCTTTTCAAGCATTCGGTGGATCTGAAATTAAAGTTAAAAGATGTAACTTGTTTAATTCAAAGTCTTGGATAATTCGAAGTTTTGTAGTGGTCCCTTCAGCTTCGAATTATCCAAGTTGCACTGTAATATGATTGGTCAATAAGAATCAGTGTGATTTTATTTATTAAGTTTTTTTTAATTCATTTGTGATTCTCTAAGAAAGTAGGCTCAAGTTATCCTGGGGAATAGCCTGGAAGTTTCTCTTTTCTCTATGATTGTCTCATTCTGTTTTCTCCTTCCGGCTGTCTCTGGCCGTTCGTTAATTCTCCAAATGTCACAATAGGTCCTTGTGGTCGCTGTACAAATAGGCTCTAATACAGAATACAATGGAATAGATTATAAGTTCTTTAGAAACTTCTTAATAGATTTTCTTTTCCCATCCGCAAACATACTTCAACGCAATGTTTAAGAAAAGTTATTAAGTCCAAGTTCAATATTAATGTTATAGTTTATTCGAATTTTTGTAGAATCAAACAATTAAGTTAGTTTGATTGAAATGTTGCCTGCACGAGCTTCTCTGGACAATCTTCTTTTTATTTCTAAACCTGCTATAACGAGAATACATGTAGACTTTCTGCGATTGTTAATCTTGTTGAAGCCCTAATTACGGTGAACTAATGGATGAAGATAGGTTATTTAATGAAGTAACAAGAACAAAAATGAAGACAAAGATGAGATCTTTAATGGAAGAACTCACAGCAATGGCTAAACAAAAAAAATCAGTGAAGTGAGGAATAATATGAATGATACTTCTCACTCTCTTAATAAAAGTGAAGACTTAATAAATAATAAAAAATTATAAATAAATGAGTTCTTTTTAAGTATACAGCAGTAAGCCACTTTACTTTATATTACTAATTTTAATGTGTAATAAGTTTCTTTTAAATACCGTGAAATTTAAAGTTACGAAAAACACATTTCAATGAATAAGCTTTTTTTTTCTTTTTAATTTTGGAAAATTGGTTACTTGGAATTGTTTTCATTGTCCGTCAATTCTGAATCATCGAAGTTCCGCTGAAATTAGATCAGAGTTGATGTGACGCGTTTTTCAGGAAGTCTTCCAATAATTTAATATCACAATTGAAAAATTTACGGGTTAAATAAAAACATTTCTAAATGTTCACATATAATATTCATCTCTTACAGTATTTTCTCACTCCCTTAGTTACGTAGGAGTTTAGATCCCGACCTCAAACGCTAGTTTTTATTGTATTTATCATTAAAGAAACTGCACTAAAGACAGCACTGTCACTGGTAAAGAAATAAGAATACGTCGATGATTTAATAGATAATATAATAGGCAGATAAAGACAAGGCACTCAAATACAAGACTTTTAACAGTACTAAATTATAGAAAAGTTTAAATTTTGGAGTTTAAATTTGGATTTGGAGTCGATTTCAATACAAATTTTTAACTATTAAATGTAAAGTAGAAGAAGGGTTAAAAGTAATTTGAAGTGTTATTTTAAGATAAGCTTCGTTCAAAGAAGCGGAGCTTTAGATAGAGTTTAATCTAATTTTTAAGTCTATGATTTTGTTTTAGCACTGTTCCAGCAATGTCGTTTCCATTCAAGTAAAATTAAAATTTAAAAACAAGAGAACAAACAAAATATATCTTCAGTAATAGGACTATAATTGTAATATAAAGAATTAAAAAAAAGTACCTTAATTGTTTTACACCTTTAATTATTTTGTTTTCATCTATATTTTTTTGAATCTTAAAAAAAAAATTGGGAAAAAAATTATTGGTGATTGGAAAACAGTTTTCACATCGGTGTATCCGCAATAGAGTGAAATGGAGGACCAAAAGTGGGCAGTGGTAAGATTAAACCCCGAAAACTGAAAAGGACTAAATCATTTTTTTTCCCGTCTCCTCTGCTTCTGCAATCTATGTTAAAACTTCACCGTGTTCTTTGAAGGGTCTGTTGCAAGCATCTACGACAAAGCGAAAATGCTGGTCAAATGTTACCCCATCGCTTTGCGGACTTAAAGTTTGTGGCTCCCGAGTTAGGACCCTCTTACATTCATCACCAAAGTTAGATATTTCATTTGGAAATAAAAATCACGTTAATGATTGCGCCATTGTTTCAAATCACATCAGTGCTTGTTTCATTTCAGAATTACCAAAATAGGAACTTTATATTCGAGAATAGAAAATTACAAATAAATGCAATCAAAGACAGACAAAAGACAGAAATGGAATTAGTCAGGGCCATTTATAAGAGAGGGGAGGAAGGTTGCAGGTTGAAATGCAGGAAAGCCTCAACTGGGGAGCTTCCTTTGCTTTTCAAATTCTATTATTTGTAATAAAGTGATAGAATGCAAATGAGTTTATTTATTTATTTATTTATTTATTTATTTATTTATTTATAATATTTCTGTATACTGAAACGATAGAGCATCAATTGTTCTGATAAAATTATATCACTTTATTTTTTTAGACTTAATTGAATATATTTTAAAGATGATTCACAGAACTGTTAACGAAAAAAAAAATTAAAAAGTTAAAAAAGTTCGAATATTTTCTAGTTAATCTTGAGATTGTACTATTTATCAATTTACTTACCATACAGGCTCATTTTTTTTAGAATTAGAATATATTTTCGCTAAAACAATTTTTAATGCTAAATTAGATCAGTTGGACGAGGTGTCATTTATGAACAGCTTAAACTGCCAGCATTTAGAAAGCTTTAATAATATTTTTTTTAAATAATTATTTATGTGTATTTTTTCGAAAGCCTTGTTATCTAACCAAGACTGTCTTACATATGTTAAATTTTATTGCAATGTGTAAAATAGAAAAGCTATTCTTTAAAAAAAAAGAAATATTTAGCTCCATTTCTAATAAGAAATTAAGAAAAGAGCACCTCAGCGAATGGTAAGATCTGAATCTTATCAGCAAATAACATTATCAATAATCTAGGTTTTTTATTATAATACTAAAAAAATAATTATATATAATTATCAATTATTTGAATAAAAAGATATGAAAACATAATTACTTTTCCTTCTTTTTTTTCACTCTACAATTGTCCGCATTAATTACAAAATATATATACTTTAGACTTCAACATGCAGAGAATAGTATTCTATCATAAGTGAACTACAGTTTTTGTTGCTTCGATTTTTATTTTTATAAATGTGAAATGACTTGATTACATATGACGGCTGTCCTGCAATATCAAATTTCATCAAAATCCATTCAGCCGCTTCTACATTACAAAAAAGACGCCAGATAAAACCACTGTTAAGTTTTCTCATTTCTTAAAAGCAAAATTAATTTTAAAAGAAACGAAATCAGAAGAGAGTATATTCTAAGATAACTATTCCTAAAGTTTTTGTAACTCCCTTTTAGGTGGGGTTTTAGTTTTTCCATAATCGACCAACCAAAAAAAAAAAAAAGAGGCCGGGTTTATTAGATTTGTTCAAATTGAAGCCATTCAAGAATTTTTACTTAAAGGGGTTGTGCTAGGGTTACGTGACTAGGGGGAAAGAGGATGACTGTAGCAACGGCCCCCTGCGGCAATTGAAAGGGGCCGGCAGAATAGGGTCCTGCTGTTGTTGGATGGAACGACTCGCTTTTAGTTTTTGTTTTTTGGTTGGAAAACAAGTGATTGCAGACGGTATTTTGAACATTTGCCTCCAGGTCCCAAAAACCTAAATACGACATTACACGAATCACCAAACGAAAGCCAGTATTCCAAACAATCGCTACTATTACGAAATCTTAGTCAAAAACTCTGCATTCCAAGAACTCTGAATCCGACCGACAAGAACTCTGAATCCGAATATGTAAGATTCTATTATGAGGATAATCACAAAAACTCTCGCAGTTGATTACTGTTTACAAAGGGACTTCTCGTTACATCATTGCAGAGGCTTTTGGATTTACTCTGTTATAGATTTATCCTTATTTCATCTTATCTCAATAGGGGACCAAACAGATTATCCATTTTCTCATATTTCTTTCTATGATTGTCTATACAGAGAAGCACCCTGTTACTTCCCTTGAATTTAATTTCAGCTAAAGAAGAAACTATCCTCGATCTGTTCTGAGGTACTGTAGCTGTCAACAATAAAGAAGCAAAACAAAAGTGAAATCGAAATACTCTAGTTTATGTTGAATTATTATAAAGGTTTCTTATTCTTTCAAAACTCAGCAATTTACCTTCGCATGGTCGGAATAAAACTTACATCATCAAAAAAAATTCATAAGGTCGCAAATTTGTTTGTTTTTTGTTACTTTTTCCTCTATCCTGAAGCTTAGCAGAGTAAGAGTTTTCGAAGTGCTATCCAGGGAAGATTGCGATAGACAAAAAATTTTGCCTTTAAACCAAACTAAATTTATATGAAAAGTGGGGTCTCAAATGATGCATCGAGTTGTTAACATCCTAATCCTACGTGAAAGCTTCATAGTTTTTATTATTAAAAATATAACAAAATAATGATAAAAGTTATTGTGAATTTTCGCTTCCATTCATTCTAAAATCAAGTTTTTGTAAAGAGTTCTTTCTAAACTTCGGAAGTAATTTAGAAAATGCAAATCTTTTCAATATTATTTTTTTTAAAAGGTTTCACGGCGATTCCCTTTGTAAGAATATATCGAATTCATTCTTTGGTTTATTAAAGAATGTAGAATTAGTTTTCCTCTATTGAATATTGTAATACGATAACTTTGGGATTTTTTTCCAATTTATTTTTGCCAAGAATTATCAGTTCCACTTGGAGTGAACCCATTTTAAGAGTAGGTTTTTTTTCTCCCCCTCTGCTGATTTATTTTCTTCTCTGAGGGAAGCAGGTGGACGTTGATGGTAGTAGAAGGGTTACCTCTCTCTCTGTCTCTCATTTGTCAAACCTGACGTAGCGCGACGCTCTCATTCATAGCAAGGACTCCTAAGGGAGAGCCAATCAAAAGTTTGGCATTCGGTCATTCCGTTGCCAAATCTCGAGGGTTGGCGCCGATTTCCAATGCAAAAAGAACCATTTTATTAGAGCCATTATTCTTCCCCCTTTCTGTAGCAAATTTAATCGAAAGAACAAATCAATAATTATTAGACACTTCTTGCTTTTTCGCTTCTTTTTCGTCGACAATTGATTTTGTCCGAAATTATTCCATAGGAAATTAGATGAAGAACATTTCCGACTTCATGTTTAAACATTGTAAGAATTCAAATATGTCTCCATTAAACCGACGTGTGATGAACGTCTATCAAATGGGAAGGAAAGTTAGAAAAGAATTGCATGTAGTTATTGAGAATATGTTTAAAAAAAGATGAAAGCAGTTTGCTAGTAGTTTAAACTGACAGAGTAAGAATGGAGTGAAAGAATTACCCAAATTATCATCTCAGCTATAACAAAATATATAATTTCCACTTTATATATATATATATATATATATGTTTCTTATTAAATATATTTCTTATTAAATTTTAATAAGAAACAATTTATGGGGGGGGTCAACGAAAATCTCACGTCAACTTTTTCATTCAGAGAATATACGTATTACAATAGATTAATTACAACATTTTGTAATATTGACTTTTTGAATTTTTTTGATTTTTTGACTTTTTGAAATCTCACATGAGGGAGGGGGGGGGGGGTCCCACCACATCTCAACAAAACTCATCAAGGGGGAGGGAGGGTCCAAATTATTTAAAAAACACCTCACGTAATTAATGGACGGCCCCAAAGATTGCCTGATCGAAATATTCTAAATAATGAAGAAGTAGTTATATGAAGTTACATAAAGTTTATGCACGGTAGCCTTTTCCTCTCCGATGCATAATAAAGGCACTTATAAACCTTAGACCAAATCTATACTACCCTGTGGTAGCTAGTTATTATGAGGAGTATAATGAGAAAGTAGGAGGCGCAACATAATCATTGTTCAAATGTTTAATATATATTGAAATACTTTAAAACCTATTATCAAAGTTGTGGAAGTAAGCGAAACACGGAGCAGTATTTCTTTCTTTGGTATTGAAACTACTTTAGATCAGAACATCAATTCCATGGAAACGGGTAAAAATATATATTTTTGAGGATAAGAAGCGTATTTTATTTTCAATTATTTCCTTCATTTTAATTACCTCTCTATAAATTTAGACGTGAAAACTTCACTATCATTTATTTACCTGGTATTCCCTCGAGGACACAACATCATTGTTTTCAAAAAGTAAAATGCATCTTCTATTGCTTCGACTGGAATTTCTGTAATAAAAATTAACCACTTTAAAGTTTGCTTAATCTTTAGCATGACATTATTTCGGTATTCTTTTTTTTTTTTAAAAAAAAGATCTTTTTAATGGAATTTTTTCAAGTTTTTTTTTTAGATTTATGTTAGGACAATGTTAGTCTGTTCTTATTATAATATAGATTTTGCAACGAAAGCAGTTTCCTATTGTCTTTCAGTTTCTTTCTCTTGAATGTGGTTGACTAGTTAACAAATATACCAAAACAGAAAGTTAGAAATTACAAAGTTGACTTAACCTACATCTTGAACTTTATAAAAGAGAACATGCTGTTCTGAATCATGCGTTATTTTAATTTCTTCAAAGTTAAAGAAATGTCAAAAGTACTCGCTTATTTTAGCTGCACGAATCAACATGTATATACGTGAATGTAAATTCCTTTTATTATTGTTATTATTTAAATGTAATAATTATTACATTAAATTTCTGTTACAGTATCAATTACACGAACTTATTTTTTGTATTGTCATTATTTCAAAAAAGATATTTATTTATTTATTTATTTATTTATTTATTTATTTATTTCCAAAAATTATACAGTTAATTCTCGACACTTGCTGCTTGAAAGATTATTTTCTATCATATTGCAAAAGATGAATAAATAAATCAACAAATAAATATTATTATTACTGTTAATTAAAAAATTGAGATACTTCGAATCCATGGTCATGAATGCATATTTTGTTTACTTATGTACAGTACGGTATGCCATGTGGGATTTGACATACATTTAGGCTAAATGTAGTACTGATATATTTTTGACTTAATCAGTTTTCAATTTAGAAACCATGGAAACAAATTAACTTATAAATTGAGACTGCATTACAAGGAGAGGCAATGAGGGGTGTAATAGAAGGGTCATAGGCAGCTGCATGTCACTTAGGCCCGAATGAACAGAATTTAGCAACGACTATTGTTGTCGAGTAAAACTCTCAAAGTAATCCTGCAAGCATATATGACACGAGACGCTGCAGATAATCAAATTATTCTGTAAACTGACAATGTTTAACTGCTCTCGAAATCAAGCAGAACTTATGGTATGTGTTCAAGTATGTGAATAGCGATATCATATACCGATATGTCTATTTTGTTCTACTTTGAGAAAGAAGGCATAATTCCCTGCGTTTTACCAATCAAAACAATTCTGATTCCACCATTATTTATTTATTTATTTATTTATTTATTTATTTATTTATTTAAATTTACATGTTCCAAACCATTGGCGTACTGAAGAGAAGATTGGTACGAGTTGTAACCTGTTCCCATTGCATCCTACAATGGGAAAAACAATCTAGGGGTTTTCGACCTGTTTTTTTTTCGTTGGAAAGTCTATCGCTTTGTTTGTAATCCTCCTCCCGAAAAGGACATAACTTTTTTCTGGACTGAATGGGTCCGACTATCATAATCCCTGCCACCCCCCCCCCTTCTAATTATTGTTTATTGCCAAATTACATTTTTTTATTTAATCCTAAATTTTCTTCCGTGAATTGTTGAATTTAACAAACTTGAAATCAAAATAATTTTTTAACTTTTTTTAAAATCTTTTATCAGACAGAATTTTCTGTAAATATTCCCGTGTAAGTATTCAATAAGAAAGCATGTATAGTTTAAAAAATAAGCGTTTAAAATGAATGGACTGTAATTATGCAATCGACTGAACTGACATCTGGTGGGGTTACACCTTATCAAAACATGATTTTGTTGAACATTTAGAATTAGAATTAAAAGAGAATTTATTATTTTTCCAAAAGCAAATTAACATTTTAATCATTACTTATTTTACTTATTACCTTAAATTTATAATTTGTATCGCGAAGTGAAAGAACACGTAAAATAGATGTCGAAGTAATCGTTTCTACGCAAACACATATTAGTATTAAGGGTTAAATACAACACTTTTCATAAGATATTTTTTTCGTTTTCATAAGCTTAAATAACTGAATCTTCTTTTAAGGAGAAATGTATGATTTCAAGAAAAGTATTAAAATTAACAATCCCTGTAGAAGTTAGCTAATTCGTTAAATAAAGTTGATTAAGGAGCACCACTACGCAGTCCTTTCTCTTACTTTCTTTTACTAAGAAAGAACCAAATTTATTACAGTGCAACTTGGATAATTCGAAGCTGGAGGGACCACTACAAAACTTCGAATTATCCAAGACTTCCGAATTAAACAAGTTACATCTTTTAAATTTAATTTCAGGTCCACTGAATGCTTGAAAAGATTATTCTGTCAATAAGTAAATATTTATTCAGAAAGATCATGGTATGAAAGACTTAAACACTATATGTATGTAAACAAAATAAGATTTATATTACGTAAGCTACAGTACATATTACATTTAATACAGAAAATTATTGTTTTTCAAAAAAATTGTGCAATGTCTGATTGTTTTGTTTTTTCAGTCGCTTAAGGTTAGCAAAATCATCAAGCATGTTTAGTGAACGGAAAACAGCTTCACTTAAATTGGTTTGTCCTTCAATGTACCGATGAAATTCGGCGCTATCCCGTACTCGTTGGCGATTTGGCATTTCTTCTTCACACCCTTTTCCACTTGCGAATGACGGCGACCTTTTCAGCGAACGTTAAATTCTTGTACAGGCGTTGTTTACTAAAAGACATGGTGACACTGACAGCAGGAAGCTCGAATGGCGTCTGAAGCGTCACGTGTCGAACGGTCGCGGGAAGGGGATTTCAGTTGTCACATGTCGAATTTCTTAACGATGAAACGCCGAAAAATCGTTATGGTTCGAAATTTTTTATAAAAAACTTCGAATTAAGGAAGTTGAACTTCGAATTATCCACGATTTTTTAACATTGATTTAATAAGAAATTCAAGGGACCAAGAGAAATCTTCGAATTAACCACGATTTCGAATTAAAGACGTTCGAATTATCCATGTTGCACTGTATTTTTAATATCATCTCCATTCTTTGTTCAACTTTCATCCATTTTTTTTCCATTTCTTCATTTAATAGTGACTAGATTTTTATTTATTACATAATTTTAGGACTTAATATAAATAGTCAATTGTTAAAGACACCGAATATCGTTTGGACAAGTTTTTAAATGGCTGAGTCATAGTTCTCAAAAATTCTTAATGAATCCCATTCGTATCTATTTATATGGATACAATTGTTTAAGACTTCACTTGGGTTCATTCAGTTCATCGACTGTATCGATAGGTGTGGCGTGCACGAGACTCTTTACATGGCCCCAACAGATTAAGATCCGGCGATCGTGGAGGCCATGGGACGGGACCTCGATTCCCGATCCATCTTTCATCAGGCGTCGTCGAATATTGACTCTGTGAGGACTGCGCTTTGAATGACTATACGTACGACAAACAGCAGACAATCAGGCATTCATGCGCATGACCAACAGCCATAACACTAAACCTACTGTAGCACCATATCGGTGCAACACCGGATACACATTCCTTAATGAAAACTGTTTGTTTTCGTACCCTCTATCTATTAAACAAAAATTTTTCTGTAACATAAGTTCGGATACACCCAGTATATTTTGTTAGAGGAAAAAAATGCAAGGCCTTATTATATAAGTTAACGTGAAAGTGTGAGGTCTTTATAAGCGCGGGCCCTAGGAAAAAGCCTAAGCGTAAAGCCGCATATAACCTTTAGTTTTCTAACAGACTGAAATATATATAAATATATATTATTGTTATCAGCATGATTGTTTAAATTGTTAATCGAAAAGGTACATAATTTTAAAGTTTCTTCAGGTTGCCATATCTGTCATCATTAACATGAAAGGAATAACTTTTAAAAGGATTGATATCCTACAAAAAACACAACTGACTTTTGCCAAGAAAATGAATGATTAAGTTGAAGATCTGTTGCAATTTTCCAAAAGTGTTGACATTTTAATAAACTGTGTCCAGATATAACTTATTTTTGGAAATCGAATGATGTATTAGGTGATATGGTAATTATTGGATCAATAAATTTGCTTCGTCTAATGATTCGGGATAGCATATGATTGCATGTTTGATCTTCAAATAGACACGAGATTTGTGATCATCCTCTCCAATGTACTTTAAATTATGTAATTTACTATTCGGAAGCCAAAATAACATTTGTTTTTGTATATCTAAATCTTATTTGAATTTTTAAGCTTATTTCGAAAAGATTATCATTTATTGAATAAAACTGTAATTTGTTTCCATATTTCTTCCTTAACTCCTTTCTCTTCATCTTAGTATATTAACATATGGCAATTAATATTACATCTCCACTACGTAAATATAATATTTCTTTAGCTAATTTTCGGAAAGATATTTAATACTTTAATTCATTCATTAAACTCTATTGATTTGTTTGATTTAAAACATTTCTTCGCTAGATTATTTGCTATGATTAGAAATTTTTCATTAAATCAATCGAGTTTATTGAAATGGCAGTATGTATTATTGTTATGTTTGTTAGCAATAAGTAGAATGAGTTATTACATTCATGATTTCAATTTGTTATTTTAGAAGTCTTTTTGTTATTTTAAATTTAAGCTTGGAAAAAAAAGGCGTAATATCTTTCCGAAAATTAGTTAAATAAATATTATATTTATACAGAAGAGATGTAATGTTGGTATATTAATATAGTCTGCTTGTTTTGCCTTTTTTAAATATTTGCAATTAAATCTTGATATGCCAAATACTTATATTTATTCTACTTAATTATTATTATTGTTATAATTAAGCATCCGTATGCCTTTATTTCATAAATTATATTTCTTATATTAAAAATTGAAAATATTTGTAACAGTTTCATTTGCCTACTAATAACGAAACGTATTTTATTAAATACCTATGGACTTCGTGATGAATACTGAAACAAAAATAAATAAAAATACTTTTTGTTTATATTCTTTCGATACATTACCTATTTATCGAGACGTTTGTTTGTAACTGCAGTCAAAAACTTTCTTACTTAAAGGATCTCAGGGCTATTCGACAAAACTCTTTAATTTTTCTAATTTTATCGAAATATTTCATTGAAGATACTTAATCTAAATAGCCTGATGACGTCTTTAAAAATAGAAATATTTGAAACTACCCAAAGAAAGTTCACAAGCCGAGCATCGATCTCTTACGATGGGAACT
>JAFIDM010029579.1:0-12724 GCA_023159025.1 Thereuonema tuberculata | reverse complement strand
TTAATGCCACAAACTTCTTTCTCTATATTTCCGTTTAAGATGTAGCTTGAAAAAGAATAGGCCGATTAAACTATTCGAAATATTGCGATGTGAGATGATGGAGAGAAAGAAGTTTGTGGAATTAAACAAAAAATGATTACATTTAGATGTTATATAAAAACTCATTCGTAAAGTTGTGCATTTAGTGTGGGGATAATTCTGATCACAAGTCTTGTTTTAACTTTAATTGTTCGATAATTTGTAAAGTCGCCTTACTCTTTTAACCATGGTTGGAGTTTACCCTATACCATCATCAAATAGTGTACAAGTGTGGCAGTGCCGGATCTAGGAAATTCATCAGGTGGGGGGGGGGGCAAGTCAGCCCCATGCCGCCCCTGTTTTTCACTATTTAATGCAATAATAAATAACTGTTTCAATCCCATTTTGCTGCCCCCCCCCCCCCCGAATGTGCCGCCGGAGACAGCTATGTTTTCAATAACTTCACACGAACAAATCCTTGTCTCCCGTTCTAATTGTTTTTACAAATGACTACAAAAACAGGAATTTTTTTTTTATCTGGCAATTAATCAACATGACATAAGGTCACAATTTATTTTGTTATTTAGATTTTAAAACTCTTGAAAAAATTTGAGGAGGGTTAGAGGAGGATTCTACAAAATAAAAACTTTATATCAGAGACTAGCCGGGTACCGTCGCTTCGCTCCGGAACCCTTACATCTATAGCATTAAAAAAAACAACTTTATTTATTTAGCAAATTAATATTGAGATCGAAGAAAATACGACTTCCCAGCCCGTTGTGGCCTTCTCCACTTAACTCAGGTTTATTGCGGTTTGGCGCCACACACCTGGGGTTGCCGCCATACACTTCATCGTCACTTTACCAGATCATTCCCTATCCCGTAAGAATTTCGAAAAATCCGGCCTTATTCCTTGTCTACATCATAAACGAAACCTCTGTGCAAAATTTCAGCTTTCTAGGTCCAAGGGTTTGGGGTGGGCATTGATGAGGCAGTCAGTGAGTGAGTCAGGACTTTTCTTTTTATATAAGTAGATTTTCATGAATTTTGTTTCGTTAACATCATTGATTAGATCTTTATAGATTATATTTGGATATGTTATTTTCTCATTTTCAACTCTTATCCGATTCACTCTTTCCATATTATTCCTGGTGTTTTGATATCATGTTTATTTATGAAAATATGATCTGTATTTGTTTTCGTATTTCCATGAATTGTACAGTTTCTTGTTGTTCCGTAAAGACGATTTATAAAACCATTATTGCACATAAGTTTTACATATTTCTGTACTGCTTTGTTTTTGTTCATTTTGAAAATATCTATATTTACATCGCCAATCAGTATAGTTGGACATTTTTGTAATTTATCTTCATTTTTTATGAATAGATTCTGTATTTTAGAACATTTTAGTAATTTGTAATTTAACATTTTGCTTACAGAATGACAGACAGAATAACATTTTTATAATATATAATAATAATAGCCGGGTACCGTCGCTTCGCTCCGGAACCCTTGCATATATAGCATTCAAAAAACAAACTTTATTTATTTAGCAAATTAATGTTGCGATCGTCGGAGAATATATAACTTTCGAGACCGTTGTGGCTTCTCCGAATAACTCGGATGTATTGCGGGTCGGCGTCACACACCGAAAATTCACATTTTTGCATGTATCTTGCAAACTCTGAAGCGTTTGTGAATAAGTGATACATCGTTCGATAGAACTTTCAAATACCAACATGTTCTCAATATAATGTTCTCTTCCATCTTTTATACTTTTTGTTTAAATTCAGAAAAAGCCAAATTTGACCCTTTAAAAGGCGCCATCTTGGAAACCAAAAACTTTTTTCGAAAGATTTTGTAGCATTTTGTTTGTCTCGAAAAGATCTACATTTTATCCCTTTACATGACCAATCTATCTCTTATAGTTTGGTCACAAAATTGGAAAAACTTAAAGTTTTATGACAGACAGAATAACGCTTTTATAATATAAGATTATTGTTGACATATTTTTAGTATATAAATCCAATGTGGATGTTATTACTCAAATCCTTTGTCTTTTTCCCTTTATTGGTGTTGTGCTTATTCTAAATATCCTTTTAATCTTAAAAGCACCAAAATACCCTGTAGTTGTGATACAATTTTTAAAATCTGCATTTCACGTCTTTTGAGTTGCAGTTTAAAAAGTGTATTGATTACTCATACAATTTATTAAGTCTTCAGCTCTTGGCACGTTCATTTATTTTAAAAGGTTTTGATGCAATGTCCTATGAAAAATTCATGATGAAAAAAAGGCAATGCCCTCAGGTTCACTTATTGCTCTTCCATTACAGAATCTTGATCATATTCTTATAGTTAATGTTGAGTTTCAGAATTACACCAAAAGATGGCAGCAGCATACAATTTCAGTAAACTTCAAATGTAATTTCGTTAAGGTTCATTGAGAAATAACAAACAAATTTTCTAATTTGTTTTCGAATTTGGTTATATAGTTGTTTAATTATTTGATAATTAATGTTCATGTAATACATGATGAAGAGAGTTTTTACGTGTGCGTAACATCTGAAGATTTAAAATAAAAATAAAAAAGACCACACTTGCATATACTAAGAACAAATACATTTAATTTTAAAATTATACAGCTACCAGTTTCGATTCTACTCCAATCTTTCTCAAGCTAAACACAAGCGTGCAAATGCACGTCTATTTAAATGTTCATCAAATGAGAATGCTTCAAGGGATGACGTAGCGGATCGGACTGCCCTCTGGTGTTGGATCCATGAACTGCATTTAATCTGTGCTGCCATCTGGTGGAGAAGGGGAACATCAGAAAACCAAAACAAATCCATGTTCTTGACTTTTCATGGTTAGCTGGAAGATATCTGGGGAAACTAAAATTAAAGTTTGAGTATATATCCTACAATTTAAAACATTTTTATATAAATATAAAACTGACCGTAACAAAATAAATTAGTTTAAAATTTAAAAATTTTTTTTAAAATGAAATGAGATTTTTTTTCCTTGAATTAATCAATAAATTAACCTATTTCTTTATGATTTCTTTTATCATTATTCATCTTGATACCATATTCAGCTATTGTTGGGACGGTTAAATAATCATTGTATGCGCTTGGTGTCTGCAATATGAGGGATGTTTCTAAGCACTTCCTTAAGAATGTATCACTGCATTTGGTCAAGATGATTGCCTCTACAAACGCTAATAAGTGCTGCAAATTCAATGCCTGTTTAACTGTTCGATAGTCTCTATTGCGACTCTTTAGCGCTCTCTTGTGGTCATCAATACGCTGTTGTAGAGAACGTCCCGTCTCCCCAATATATTGGCATGGTTTGTTTTTACATGGAATCGAGTACACTAACCCTTTGTTAACAGAACTTCGGGCATGACTAGGTTGTGTAAGTTTTTGGGAGACACTATTGTTGACCTGTGCGATGAGAACAATGTTTGCTTCAGCGCAAATATAAGAAAGTGTTGGAAATAACTCCGGATGAAAGTCTACTGAGACAAATTGTTTTTTGCGTTTTTCGGATTCCTTAATATTATTACAGCATTTATTTATTGCATTCTTTATGTGCTTCCTGATAAATGCTTTTGGGAAACCGTTATCTCTTAATAAGGTATGTATAAATTTTAATTCTGCTTCAAAACTTTTTTGATCACTGGATATTCGGAATGCCCTGTGGACGAGCATATTAACTAGGTTTATTTTAAAATTCAATGGGATAAACGAGTCAAAGTACATAGTTACTCCTGAAAACGTCGGTTTTCTGTAGACGTTTGTCTTTAGTCCTTTTTTTGTGCGTTCTAAAGCGACATCCAAGAATGCAATTTGTCCTTCTTTTTAATTCACTAAATCAAATTGGATATTTAGATTAACTTGATTGAATGTGTCAAAAATTTTTAAAATGACAGAATTATGTGAATCTATTGTTGACAAATTTAAATCTAAATATCCAATTTGATTTAGAGATTGAAAAAGAAGGACAAATTGCATTCTTGGATGTCGCTTTAGAACGCACAAAAAAAGGACTAAAGACAAGCGTCTACAGAAAACCGACGTTTTCAGGGGTAACTATGCACTTTGACTCGTTTATCCCATTGAATTTTAAAATAAACCTAGTTAATATGTTCGTTCACAGGGCATTCCGAATATCCAGTGATCAAAAAATTTTTGAAGCAGAATTAAAATTCATACATACCTTATTAAGAGATAACGGTTTCCCAAAAGGATTCATCAGCAAGCACATAAAGAATGCAATAAATAAATGCTATAATAATATTAAGGAATCCAAAATACGCAAAAAACAATTTGTCTCAGTAGACTTTCATCCGGAGTTATTTCCAACACTTTCTCATATTTGCGCTGAAGCAAACATTGTTCTCATCGCACAGGTCAACAATAGTGTCTCCCAAAAACTTACACAACCTAGTCATGCCCGAAGTTCTGTTAACAAAGGGTTAGTGTACTCGATTCCATGTAAAAACAAACCATGCCAATATATTGGGGAGACGGGACGCTCTCTACAACAGCGTATTGATGACCACAAGAGAGCGCTAAAGAGTCGCATTAGAGACTATCGAACAGTTAAACAGGCATTGAATTTGCAGCACTTATTAGCGTTTGAAGAGGCAACCATCTTGATCAAATGCAGTGATACATTCTTAAGAAAGTGCTTAGAAACATCCCTCATATTGCAGATACCGAGCGCATATAATGATTATTTAACTATTCCAACAATAGCTGAGTATGGTATCAAGATGAATAATGATATAAAGAATTCATAAAGAAATAGGTTAATTAAATGATTAATGCAAGGAAAAAAAATCTCATTTCATTTTTTAAAAAAAATTTAATTTTAAACTAATTTATTTTGTTACTTCAGTCTTACATTTATATAAAAATGTTTTAAATTGTAGGATATATACTCAAACTTTAATTTTAGTTTCCCCGGACATCTTCCAGCCAACCATAAAAAGTCAAGAACATGGATTTGTTTTAGTTCTCTGATGTTCCCCTTCTCCACCAGATGGCAGCACAGATTAAATGCAGTTCATGGATCCAACACCAGAGGGCAGTCCGATCCGCTACGTCATCCTTTGAAGCATTCTCATTTGATGAACATTTAAATAGACGTTCATTTGCACGCTAGTGTTTAGCTTGAGAAAGATTGGAGTAGCTGTATAATTTTAAAATTAAATGTATTTGTTCTTAGTATATGCAAGTGTAGTCTTTTTTATTTTTATTTTAAATCATCAATACATGTTGTTTGCCAATAAAAGTTTGTAAATTTTTCTTGTTTGTGATTTTTCTTGTTTGTGAAAGCGATAGAATTGTAACTTATCTACGACGTTTTTAACCAAACGTTTAGTTCTTAGAAAGATAAGCATTTCACTCTATCCTACTGATTAAATAGTGGTAAGGGGAAAAAAGCACATATTTATATAAAGAATCAAGATTTCTTTGAGTGCCCATTTATATAAGGGGCATTCAAAAAGAAACGAGCCGGAGGCCTAGGAACAGAAACCAGTATCGGTATGTCAGAAGGATTGGCCCTGGCTGTTGAGGCACTTGTCCCACTGCGACACAAGGCGGTGAATGGCTGTCTCGTAAAATTCCCGGGGCTGGATTGTGAACTAGTTCCGCACGTACTGCATGACGTCGTCGTCCGAGGTGAATCGTTTACCCATCAAAAGTTTTTTAGGGGACCAAAAATGGCGTAATCGCAGCTCGCAAATCTTGATCACCCTTCGCCAAGCGACCAAATCTAAACGACCAGGCAAGCTCACCCGAGGGATCATTCTGTACCATGACAATGCAAGGCCCCATACGGCCAATACAATAACAGTACTCTTGCAGAAATTCAAGGTGGGAGGTACTCGATCACCCTCCATACAGTCTTACCTCTCTCTCTCCCTGCGATTACGCCATTTTTGGTCCCCTAAAAAAGGCTCCGAGGGGCAAAAGATTCACCTTGGACGACGACGTCATGCAGTATGTGCAGAACTGGTTCACAACGTAGCTCCGGGAATTTTATGAGACAGCCTTTCACCACCTTGTGTCGCAGTGGGACAAGTGCCTCAACAGCCAGGGTCAATACTTCTGACATACCGGTACTGGTTTCTGTTCCTAGGCCTCCGGCTCGTTTCTTTTTGAATGCCCCTTATAGAATTACTTAACAGTGGGATTATATCGAGGGCTCTATGACATAAAGGCCTAAGTGACATTTTTGTAAAAATTGAGTTACATGTCTTAAGTGAAATCCGAGAACGATATCTTTCATATGAAAAAGAGACCTAACTGAAAATTTAATTGCAACTGGTAGAATTCTTCCATAAAAGCTACTTCCATAGAACTGCAAGGCAATACAAACATAAAACCCTCAATAACTCGGAATGGAGATTTTGTCACTTAGGCCTTTATGTCATAGAGCCCTCGATATAATGTGCAATAAATTGTCTCTTCTGATTTTGATCCAAAACCTTGAGCCTATATTGTTTAAAAAAGAACTCACATTTAATTTCTCCTGAGAATTTGTTATCAATATACCAAAAAGGCCATTGCCTCCTGTATCATATTTTAGGTTTCTATGCAGAGAATAGCCGGAGAAACCTTATATTCCTGCTCTGTCTGTTCGTCCGTCGTGAGAAATTCTTATCTTTATTAAAAAAAAAATATTTTAAAAACACACAAATTTAAAGCTATTTAAAATCACTTACATACAAGACGGGATGTTTTTCGGAACCTAAGCGGAGTCTTTGTCAAGGAAGTTGACAAACGATTCCACTTAAGTTCTGAAACGCTTCTTGTATTGTATGTATGCGATTTTAAATTATTTTAGATTTGTATGTTTTTAAACCTCTTTTTTTAAATATGTCTGTAGTAATACATTAAAAAAATAAATTTGTATCTGAGGAATGGAGACATGATCTTTACTTTGTTAGAAAGATCTTGCCAAGACACAGCAGTTGAGAACTCATTATTAGCTTGTGTGATTCTCAAGTTATAGGTCTTCTGTTGAATGTGATCCTAATTTACAATTTTTATTAAAATCTGATATATTTTAAAAAATTATTTTTTCATTTTTTATATTGACTTTAACCAGAATTGGTATATGAAGCTGATTTAACTTTCCTCTTCTTGAAATAATCTTACAATGATTGGTCTATTTTTATTATAATGGGATTCTCAAATTTATAGAGAGCTTCTATATTTTCTGTGGAGTTTTGAAGTTGTAAGTTTCCGAGATTTTAACATTCGCTCTGTATAGAAGCCGTGGGGCATTATGCGATCGCTACAAGGATTGCTTCTCCTATCTTATTTAATCTCAGCCCTGATGTATATATTCAGAAATATGAAAATGTTTTCAGAATAGATGATCATCTTGTTCTATTATTTTAAAACTCTTAAGAATACCATCAACTACCTGACTTAAATTACCAGAAGCAACTGTCTGCAATCTGAATGTTCTCATGTTAAGAGAAACTTGCCACATTTCAGAAACAAAAACTTGATGAATACAAGACTTTTAAAAATATGAAAAAATAATGTTAAGACCTTGGGTGAGAGGGAGGTTTAGCTCCAATGATACTTCACAAATGGGACTAGTTGAGATCGGATGGTCATTCCGAAGTAAGAAAGCCAATATCCACTTGAGAAAGGGCTGTATGAGCCCTAGGATCTGTCTGGAGTAATAAGAACACTGAAAAGTCACCGACCACTGCTGTAAATTGAACCTCGCTACTCCACTATTTATTGAATAACAAACTTCATGAATTCAAGAATATTAGGAATATTAAATTCAAGTTTTTAGTGCTTATCATCACAAATGTAATAAGAGATAAACAAATCTAGCCTATTAATGGCAAAATTAAACATGCATGATATATATACAGGGTGGCTAGAAGTTCCCGTACCCCTGCATTGGTATTATTATTGCGTTCGAGGAAGGAGTATTGCATTCAATCAGAGCATCGCCAGCTCCATTGAAATGGCCATCACAAGTCCTGATCTCAAGATACCCGACAATTCATTGTGAAGAATCATCAAGGTCTATGTGTTCATTTTCCTCCGACTATGTCAAGCCAAAAGCCATTGCATATCTTCTGATTGGGTTCGTGAAGGCACAGTGCGTTTCCCGAAGGGAGTTATGAACGACACAGATTACTGTTATATTGGTAAACGTAGCATTAAGAAGATGGATTCGAAAAGTAATGCTGCCTAAAATCAAAACAGCGTTTTAAGAGGATATTTTTAGGCAGTTTATTCCGGTACTGTACATCAGTGACACTCTAAATGTTAGGTTTCATCAAGACAACGTATTAGGTCCCATTGCTCAAGGAACTTATTAATTTTACAAACAGATGAAGGCTGAAACGAGAACGAAACAAAAACATCTTCCAGATCATGATATATCCACTGCCGTCTTGTCTATGGTGTCAGAACCAAGCATTTAGTATAGGTTCAACTCATTTTTCATCGTCCATCCGCCCGGAAAGAGCTGGAATCCTGACTCATCAGAGAAAGCAACCATACGCCAATCTTCAAGGGTCCAATGGCGGTAATCCTCTGGGCAAGGCAACGCTAGTGGGTGCCAATCAACATTGGTAGTGGATGTGGGCGTCTGCTTTAAGTCCGTGAAGAAAAGGGTATTCAGGAAAATCATTAGTTATGGCTCCTCGGTTGTCTTCATATTTGTGTGATGGTCATTCAACTGCTGATGGACAGCGTTCACGACTGACGATAACTCCCTCAATGTTCACAATTGGCTCGAGTGGTCTCCTATCTCCGCCATCTGCCAAGTATTGTGCACCTTAAGAACGGTAGCAAACGAACAGTTCACCAGTTTTCCATTCTGGAAATACTGATATCTTTCAGGGACTTGCCTACGATTATACCAAATAGTATAAAGCTGTTAAATACCAAGCTTTCCCATTTTTATATTGTGTATCTGATAAGGCGTTATCTGCTGCTCGCCCACTTATATATGTGTAATCTCTTCACGTGACGGTTGAATGTAGGATATGTTTCTAAGCCAGAAAGGTCATAATCATTTGATCATAGAATGCATTCCAGGCTTTACCTTTCATATATATTCTCATCCTAGTTCTTACTTAATCATAAATTATTATTAGTGATAAATTATTACATTTCATATCATTACCAAGCCTTTGAATCTTCTTAGAGTACTGTAACTTGGACAGGAAAAACAAAAATCGGTAAAGTATTACAATATCTGTTGTACTGGATTATTACCTTCAAGTGTTACGTTTAAATGTTAAAATGTCAAGCAAACCAGTAATTCACAACATACTTGAAGCGGAATAAATTAAAGGAAAATTTTTTATTCCTCAAAATCAGATCAAACGCAAAGCTTCAATTGTGAATTTCAATTGAAAAGTTTAAAGATTCAAATATCACGTCAGAAGAGAAACGTCAACAATGAAACTCCACGTGAATCTCGCGCTCAAGAGTAGCACACGAAGCGAGACAAGCAATCTCATGGTTATTGGATATCCACGCAGAGGCAGAAACGAAGCGATCTTCTTTGATCACGGAAGTTTGACGAGAGCTCCCCGCAGAATGAGGTTGAATTCCAGCATTGAGGCCGGACTCTGGCAGAACAGGAAAAGCAAATGAGACAAAAATGTTTTAAAGAAACGGAGCCAATTCAACCGAAGTGCCGCAATATAATTAAAACACACCGTAGGAAAATTGGGAGAAGAAGGCCTAATTGTGAAGAAATAAAATATAGAAAATCGCTAAGCCTATTCCGAACAAACCGAAATAGAAGTGGATCGTTTGAAGATGCAATGGCTGATTTCCTGATCCAGTTCGGAGAACTGTAAGTATTGGAATTTAATTACTTTGCGGACAGTCATTTGCACCAAAGGAAGCGAAGAAAATAAAAATAATTTTAAAGTTTTTCAAACGAACTCTTCCGATGAAAGCGAAAATATTTCAAGTCACATACGGTGTTAAGATTTAAATAGAAGCCATTAAATTAATGAAGCTAGTAAAGATATTTTAATCACATAAGGTGATGCCATTTAAAGATTATTAAATGAACCTGTTCATTATTTTGAGAATAATTAAAGGAAATTAAAAATAGACTTGATTCTTAAATTGCATCACGAAATTCCAAAGTGCTAAAGATAACTTTTCCAATAAGTATTGAATTAAATTGTGAAATAATGAACCGATAATTAATTATTAACGAAGATGATTTTACTAAAAGAACTGAATTAAATTGTGTGAATTGATAAACTATATGCTGAAGTCTTTTGATAAATATAATTTTATTATGCCTTGAAGATATCGAGACATAAAATGAACACTGAACTCTTATATTTTATTCATGAAGTTGTTAATGATTTATTGATTTATCTATTCATCTAGTTGTTTATTCAGAAGGTCAGTGCTTTTCGTCACTGAAGATTATTCTACAGCATCCGAAGAGAAGATAGGACTTTTCAGTATCCTGTGAAACCTCGTACTATAGAACTCTGTACTCTTACGTGTGAATTTATTAAGTTGATAATTCAATTTATTGTATTGTATACCAACTTTATTAAAAAAAAAAAAAAAATATTAGATCCTTCATTTCAAGAGGTTATGGTCCCACCAACGTTCCACTGCGCAGTGCGAGTTCGTAAATAAATAGGACTAAATACATTAGGGAGCCCAACATCAAAATGGCCGAAAGTCAAAAGTATATTAGTAAGATATTTGACGGAACAAACTATACGTCGTGGCGTATTGGCATGAAGAATTCACTCATGCATGAAGGTCTATGGAGAGCGGCAAATATGTCCCTGGATGAAATTGAGAAGGTAGACGATAAGGTGGAACGCCGAAAACTCAAAGACAAAACAGAAAGAGCCTATGGAGCGATAGTCTCTTTATTGGACGATCGCCATAAACTTCTAGTTAAAGAAGAAACAGAGGCACGTGCACTCCTAAACGAATTGGAAAAGAGATTCAACAAGTTGGACAACTTAAAAATATCTCGTCTTAAGAGAAAGCTGTATAACATGACACATTTCCAAGACTGTGAGTCTTTAGAAAAGGGCCTAATGGATGTCAAGTTGTTATTAAGGGAACTGAATCAAATAGGCGGAACTGTACCAGATCAAGAGTTATGTTGGATGATTTTATCTGGGTTGCCGAAAGAGTTTAGTTCAACTGCGCAAGGATTGTTCCTAACTGAAGGTACGCCTTATTTCACATTTGAAACCATAGTCGATCGCATATCAAATGAGGTCAACAGAAGCAAGGAAGAGACCAAGAAGGCTAACATAGAAGTGGACGCATACCCGACTAGAGCTAGTAAACCTCATGAACAAAGGAAAGACGAACGCAGGTGTTACGTGTGTGACAAAAAGGGGCACATTGCCAAAGATTGCCGACAGAAGCAGAAAAGGCATCCTAAAGAAAGAAGTTTTAATCGCAACAATAAAAGTTGGAATGAAAAACCCACAGGTACTCAAAAGTCCAAAGCATACATGGGCGTTACAATTATGAATGCAGAAAATTGTTTGGTAGCAAAAGTAACCAAGGACACCTGGCTTTTAGAGAGCGCTACGACCCATCACATAAGCTGTAAACGAGACAGTTTCACACAATATAAAGAACTGGCCGAACCCGTAAATATTCACGGTGCTTCGATAGAACCTGTCAAAGCAACAGGAATAGGAACTGTTGAACTTGTATGTATAGTAACTGAACATAGAAATGTCAACTTAACGCTTACAAACGTATATTATGTAGCTGAATTAGGCATAAATTTGATTTCCTCAACACAGCTGGATCAAAAGGGTTTCGTCCAACATCTAGAGAATAGAACTTACACTGTTTCAGACAGGAGAGGATCGTGGGTCCTCAAAGGTGCTTTACAAGACAACCTGTATCATGCTAATGTAAGATTACGCAAATTTTCAGTTAATTCATTCGTAAAGAAGGATGAAGATAAATCTGAATTGTGGCATGAACGCCTGGGTCACATATCATACAAAAGGCTAAAAATCATCATGGATGATAAGCTACTACGAGGAATGGACAGTGTTCCAGTCGATGTCAGGAAAGTGTGTGACGATTGTAAACTAGGAAAGTTAACTGATAAAGATCATAGAAGAATAAATCAAGTAAGATCATCAGACATAATGGAACTTATTCACACCGATGTTTGTGGACCAGTGAACATCCCAAACTACTATCGAGCTCAGTACATCCTCACGTTTATAGACGATTACTCCCGGCGAGCATTCGTTTATATCCTGAAGTCTAAGGAAGACGTAGCAAGAACCACCCGAGCTTTCATCACCTTCATAGAGACTCAAACGGATAAACACGTAAAGTGCTTGATGTCAGATCAGGGAAAAGAGTACACTAACAAAGAATTAAATACATTTCTTCACGAAAAGGGAATTAAACATTGTTATTCATCTCCTTACTCGCCTCAGAGTAATGGCGTAGCGGAAAGGTTTAACCGCACCTTACTGGACAGCGCAAGGACGCTTTTGATATCTTCCAAGCTCCCTACAAATTTCTGGGTATTTGCGGTTGAAAGTGCTTGCTATCTGTTAAACAGATCACCTCACGAGAGCATTCAAAATCAAATCCCGTTAAAAATCTGGAACGGAGGAAAACCCACGTAACACAAAGCGTTGGCCCAACGTTGGCTGATGGTT
>JAFIDM010029578.1:0-12724 GCA_023159025.1 Thereuonema tuberculata | reverse complement strand
TTATTAATTTCAATAAATGGTGTGATTTTCAATAAATCTAAAATTCTGTAAATATGTTGCAGTAAGTTAATACTTCTCAATTCATAACGTTAGAATGGAAACACTACGAAATTGTGTAACAAACACAGACCTCTCATTTCTTTCATAAATGTCTGATTTCACTGAGATTCTACAGAATTGCAGTAGTAAGTTAAAGCACACACTCTAATTAAGAAAAAACGGCGTGTTATTACTGAAATATTTAATTCAGAAAAGAAAAGCTTTAAAATAAAAAGCGAATAAATAAAAAGTTAACTTGTATTTTGTTTTGTTCAAGAAAAATGTATGTAAATATAAAATTGTCTGTGGTCAAATGTACAAAAATTGACTTCCGTGGTTGATGATACAAGTGTGGGGATGGTCTCATTCTCTTCATTATAGTGTCTAGAATGAGGTTTTGGATGATGGCCATTTCAAAAATCGTGCAGGTGCGTCATAGCGCCAAAAAACAAAATGGCCGCCACGCGAAATGTATTTGTGCCTCTATCACTAGAATCGTTGGTCCTAAGACAAAAGTTCATAGGACCAAATTTGTTTGTCATAACATTCTCTACAAAATTTGTCCTTACCACTTTTCTCGTAAGTGCAACCCTTTAGCCACAAATGCTGTCCTTAATGAAAAATCAAAATGGCCGCCAGATGAAATAGGTTTTTAATGGAAAAAATTTTCTAAATCTTATATGGTACAATTAAATGCTATAAAACGATAATATAAACTTTAACAACAGGAGAATATGAAATACAGGTGATCTTGGGTTAATATAAATTATCAGTCTTGTTAGTCTACGTTACTTTCATCGTCACTGTACTTGTCTTCACTCTCATTGCCAATACCGTGTAGTTCGTATATTTCTTCTTCATCTTCACCCAAATTGTTCTGGGTCTCCCTCACATTTGCACAACTCAGTACACTTGAAACCATTTGCGTTACAGGTGCATGGGGGAGAGCATCTTCTTTGCGTTCATGAACAGCGACAGAGTTCCTGTACAAGTTCAGGAGCTCAGGGCATCGTACAGGCTACAGGTTCAAACAAATCTCCAACTTGCTTCCATCCTGGATCTGTGGGTGGAGGAATTACTGGATGCTGGACGATGTCTTGGTTCCAATGGAGTGCCTGGAGATGCGCTCTCATGAGGGCTGGGTGTAGGGCTCCTTTGGTCGGAGAAAGATTTATATCTTGACTTTGGTTCTTTGTGAACAATTGCCATCGAACACTTCCAATATCGGTAAGCGTTGTTTTGGGGATGTACACTTGGCAAACAAAGGCTTCTAATGCATCCCTGACATTTTCAGAAAGAGAGGGGCTGGTGCCAAGATCATACATGAAGAGTGATGGATAAGAAACGTCAACATGTTCACCAACATGGGCTGGTTATAATAGCCTCATTGGGAAACAAAAGCCAAGGTCAAGAGTTGCTACTTTGCCAATGATTCCAGAATCTCCCACCTCTTTATCTGTTCAACTCTCGTTCTTGAGGCTACTGGAGAAACTAAATACTACATTGGATGAGACACGAAAGAAAGTCGTCGTTACAGTAGACATGGCTCTATTTAAACCACTTACACAGCTGGAAATGGCGCGAGATGACAGCAAGGACAAATGGATCCTAAAACCGGGAGAACTTCATATAGTAATAGCTTTACTCCGCTCAATTGGACAGTTCATAAGGGAGAGTGGTATACCCGAATTGTGGGTGGAATGCGAGTTATATTCAGAAGCAACAATGAAACAAATCATAGAAGGAAAGCATGTAAGGAGAGCTATTAAAGCTCACATAACTACACTTTCGGCACTGTCGCTTCTACTATATGATGAATATGAGATTGAAAACCCTGAAGTGTTAGAAAGTTTGAGGCCATTTGTTTTAAATGTTATCAAAGAACTGGACAACAAAAATCAGGACAAACTGAAAGAGGCATACAGCAATTTGGCCTCTGCTATTAAAGAAAAGAAAGTCATGGAAAAGTTGGAAGAATTTTGCATGGTACGGAAAACGAAGGAACCAGTTTTCAAATTAGTATATACTGATATTGATATGGTGCAAACAATGTTATGCTTCGTTAGAGCAGTCCGAACTTGCGACTGGATGCTTGGGTTGGTCTCCCTGCAGAAATTCAATAAGTATTTTTTTGCACTGAATCGACAACATTATGCACGGTTGATTACTTTGTAACTATCTGACATGGATGCTCTCAATTCCACAGATCCAGACATTTGAAAGCATTTTGTAGAAGGATAATGGGTGGTCAATAGAAGTTCATTGCCATTTTGTGCGTTGGGTGCTGACGAAGCACTGGAGCATCAAAACAGAAAGCTGAAAGTCCAAGAAGGTCTAGTTGGTATAACGCTGAATGACAATGCTAGGGATAGATTTTTTCTAGCCAATCCAGAATTGACCAAAAGAGGAAGTGAAACGGAGAAAATGCTTGGAATAAGTATCTCAGAAAAAAAGAAACATCATGAAATTTCTATGAAGGTTCAACAGTGTCAAGATGCTTGTATAAACAAACTTAAGGAAGCCTTTCAAACATCAACTAATCCTTTTCAGTGGAAAGGTCAGGAACTTGTTCACATTCTTACACAACGTGTTTTTCCTATGGAAGTGCAGATTTCATTGGATGGTATAGCAGAAACTGGTCAACAGCTGTTAGAGACTTTCTTGCAGCAACGTGTGCAGACAAATAATGTAAAATTCTGGACACCAATCAAGAAAAGTGATCTGAAAACATGTGGTTCAGTAGCAAAGACAGTGAAAGAGAAAACAATAGCACTGAAATCTGATATGTCTCTGATATCAAGGTTATTAATAGCATCACGAAGCCGACCGAACATTGATGTCAGATCAAGCATAAGTCTGTATGAATTTTCCCCTCTACCACGATCTTTATTTGCTGCTGACGGCAAGATGCATCATTGTCTGGCTAAATATAAGCTGATGGCTGTGTTGGAAGCTTTATCAACTGCAACTGAAGAAAAGACAGAAGAATGTATTTCTCCACATGTCATGTCGGACAAAGTTGCAATCGTAGAGGGAATGGCAATACTGTACACATACCGCAAGCCAGCTTCAATGAAAACGTGCAACGACCTCAGACAACACTTTTCCAACTGGATGGCTGAAAGGTTTAGTATGTATTCTGAAGTTCATATAGTTTTTGACTGGTATGAGAGTGGCTCCTTAAAACGTGAAATGAGAGAGTTCCGCCAGAGAGCATCACAGGAAATCCAATCCAATTTTCTCCGGAAAACAAGATTGCAAATATCTCAATGAATAAATTGTTGTCACACGACCAAACTAAGGATGAATTGACCGCATTTCTTGCTGAAGGTCTCATTGAGTATGGCAGGGCAAATGGACTGTGCTTTGTTGTAAGTTGGAGAGATAAGGTGGCTGCATCACATGCTGTTGATGTGTCCGCCCTAACGACTACACAGGAAGAGGCGGACACCAGAATCATTCTCCTTGGAGTGTACTTAGCAAGCATGGGGGTTAACATCTTGCATATATATTCACCAGATACTGATGTTATGGTTTTGGCCGTTAGGAGATACCCAATGCTTCCACAAAACTGTGGGATTTACCTTGGCCAGGGAATGAAGAAGTAC
The DNA here is from genome assembly GCA_023159025.1 of Thereuonema tuberculata. NCBI lineage: Eukaryota > Metazoa > Arthropoda > Chilopoda > Scutigeromorpha > Scutigeridae > Thereuonema > Thereuonema tuberculata. The sequence goes on along the minus strand of JAFIDM010029578.1, from coordinate 9,077 downwards.
TTTGAGGTGGCACCTGCCTACAAAGCAATAGGAGCACTAAAAGCGTCTGCACTTCCTGGACTTCACGCACTATCCGGTGCTGATATAACAGGTTGATTTGCTAGTAAAGAAAACGTAAGTGGTGGAAGGCATTCAATTCAGCAAGTAGTGAGATAGTTTAAGCTTTAGCAAATCTTGGCACCAGCCCCTCTCTTTCTGAAAATGTCAGGGATGCATTAGAAGCCTTTGTTTGCCAAGTGTACATCCCCAAAACAACGCTTACTGATATTGAAAGTGTTCGATGGCAATTGTTCACAAAGAACCAAAGTCAAGATATAAATCTTCCTCCGACCAAAGGAGCCCTACACCCAGCCCTCATGAGAGCGCATCTCCAGGCACTCCACTGGAACCCAGACATCGTCCAGCATCCAGTAATTCCTCCACCTATAGATCTAGGATGAAAGCAAGTTGGAAATTTGTTTGAACCTGTAGCCTGTACGATGCCCTGCGCTCCTGAACTTGTACTGGAACTCTGTCGCTGTTCTTGTACGCAAAGAAGATGCTCTCCCCCATGCACCTGTAACGCAAATGGTTTCAAGTGTACTGAGTTGTGCAAATCTGAGAGAGACCCAGAACATTGTGACAATTTGGATGAAGATGAAGAAGAAATATACGAACTACACGGTATTGACAATGAGAGTGAAGACAAGTACAGTGACGATGAAAGTAATGTAGACTAACAAGACTGATGATTTATATTAACCCAAGATCACCTGTATTTCATATTCTCCTGTTGTTAAAGTTTACATTATCATTTATAGCATTTAATTGTATCATATGTAAGATTTAGAAAATTTTTTTCATTAAAAACCTATTTCATCTGGCGGCCATTTTGATTTTTCATTAAGGACAGCATTTGTGGCTAAAGGGTTGCATTTACGAGAAACGTGGTCAGGACAAATTTTGTAGAGAATGTTATGACAAACAAATTTGGTCCTATGAACTTTTGTCTTAGGACCAACGATTCTAGTGATAGAGGCACAAATACATTTCATGTGGCGGCCATTTGTTTTTTGACGCTACGACGCACCTGCACGATTTTTGAAATTACCATCATCCAAAACCTCATTCTAGACACTATAATGAACAGAATGAGACCATCCCCACACTTGTATCATCAACTAACCCACGGATGTACATTTGACCACAGACTATAAATGTAATAAAAAATAAAGCAAAAATGTTTTTTCGATTGTTAAAATGAAAACAAAGGACAATGTAAAAAGGAGGTTTAGTTAGTATTTGTTATCATGTAATTCGGAAAAAAAAGCTTTATATATAAAAAAATGAAAAAAAAAAAAAAATAATTAAAACGCTCACTGAGTAAATGAAAAACATGTCATCGAAAGTATATGTAAATTCTTTCTTGTTTACATTTAAAACTTTTTTTTTTCAATTATGTTTTTATTTACTTAATTTGAAGTTAATGATTAAATATTTACTTACTTAGTTTTTTTCCTGTTGGGTTGATTTTAAAAATATTTCGTCGATAAATGCACTTTTAGTGTTCTTTCTTGTTTCTCATTTAATTCATTGATTTTTTAAGAAAAAATTGTTTGGAAAATAAAAAGTAAACTTGTTTTTAGTTTTGTTGAAATTTGTTAGTTATTGTAATCTTTACCTGTGTTTGGAAAAAATAAAAAGGAAAATTTTATTTCGAATTTTTGAACTTGAATTTTTGAAGTGTTGCGATCTTTACATTATTTTGGAAAAATAAAAAGCCTACAGAATAAGTATCATTCTTTGGAATTCCTTCGAGATCTTGTTGTTTTCGAATTTCTTGTGGTATTTCATTTTGCTAAAATTTGTTAGGTGTTGCGATTTTTACCTGTGTTTCTTCTTCTTTAGGTGCCTTCTCCCACAGGGAGTTAGGCGATCAACATGTACCACAGATCTCTATCTCTTGAAATATGTATGATGTCCTGAGCATCAAGTCCAGTCCACTCACGCAGGTCATCCATCCATCTTCTTCTTCTTCTCCCAACGCTTCTCTTCCCTTCTATCTTTCCCTCAAGCGTCAATTTAGGTATCTCATATTTTACATCTCTCTGTATGTGCCCACAATAGGCAAGTTTTCTTTGGTGTATAAGTTTGATGATAATTCTCTTGTAGTTAGCAAGATGAAGTACTCTTTCATTTGATGTCCTGCTGGTCCAACTTATCTTTAACATTCCTCTTAATGACCACATTTCAAATGCCTCCAATTAAATCTTTGTTTAATTCCCTTTTTGAGAGTCCATGATTCACATCCGTATAAAAGGATTGGCGAAATATAACATTTCCACACCCTTTTCCTTAGACCGAGGTTGAGTTTCTTTTGGCATAATACTGATTTCATTTCATTAAATTTTAATTTTGCTTGTATAATTCTGTTTTTTATATCTTTATCTTGGTCATTATCTGAATAAAAATGTCTACCCAGATAGCGAAAGTTATTGACTTGTTCTAAATCTCTGCCATCATATTTAATTTTCATTTGGATCTGTGTTTTGTTGGTTCACATTGTTTTAGTCTTTTTTGTATTCAACTTGAGTCGCATTTCCTTGCTTTTATTAACAATTGCATTAATGAGGTTTTGGAGGTCTGTGGAAGATGTTGCTATCAGCACGGTATCGTCAGCAAATCTTAAATTATTTATTGTTACTCCGTTCATTTTGATTCCTTCCTTCTGCTCCTCTAATGCCTCTTTTGTCAATATCTCAGAGTATAGATTATTTAAAATTGGAGAAAGGACACAATCCTGCCGAACACCTTTCTTTATCTGTATCCAATTAGTTTGTTCATCTCCCACTTGAACTCTAGTCTTTTGGTTCCAATAAGCATCTTGTATTATTCTTATGTCCTTTGTGTCTATTCCAGTTTTCATAAGTATTTCCATTAGTAGATCATGTTTGATATTGTCAAAAGCTTTTTCGTAGTCAATAAAGCAAAGGTAGAGTGGGATATTCATTTCTATTGATTTTTCCGCTATCTGTGTCAGGCAGAAGATTGCTTCTCTTGTTCCAACTCCACATCTGAATCCAAAAATGATTATTGCCAATTCTGCTATTTACTTTTGCATATATTCTGTTATGAATAATCTTCAATAATAGCTTACTTATATGATTGATTAAGCTCAAGGTTCTGTGTTCCGTAGGTTCTTATTTGAATTAATTGCTTTGTTTTACCCATCAGAGGGTTTGGTATTTATTTATTTACACATGTTGTTTTTTTTCTGTGGTCAAATTCCTTTTGTGGCAGCCTAAGTGCTGCCCAAGGATTTGAATTCCACATTTTGTTCTTGTTTTTTATTTTCTTGCTTTTAGTTTTTGAGGGGTCACTGTCTCCAAGTTGTATTCATAAACTTGTATTTCTTGTCAAAATTTTAAAGTTATTGCGATTCTTATCTGTGTTTGGAAAAATAAAAAATAAACTTGTATATCTGTTTTGAGATTGGCATCTGTATTTTATACTCATCTCCAAAGTTTTTTTCGAAGGATTGGCAATGCTTTATTTATTTTTGTTTTGTTTTTTTGGATGGAAAACTATTTCATAATTCTCTACGATTACATGTTGTAACATGATTATTTTAACTGATAACATATTATATGGTTATTTTAATTATTGTGGTGTGACTATTCTTTGTTCACCTGAACTTTTTTCTTTAAATTTTACTAATAGTGATCTCAAACATTCTTTTTCACATAATTTTTTTTCTAACGTTACATTATTATTACAGAACATTCATTTTTCATTGAAACTACACTTCATATAATGATAAGAAGCTGATGCGTCGTAAAAACCCTATTTACTCTTCGTTCATCTAACCGTTTTCTTTAAAATTATTCAAATTTTAGTTTTTTATCGCTCTGTATGCAAACGATATTCTAATTATATGCGACATTGGTTTTGTATCACTGTAATTTCCTCTTCTGTACAGAAACACTCATCGTTCATCTGACGTTTTTCTTAAATTATGATTTTTTAAGTTAATTTCAAGTAAATTTTCATCCGTGGGTCATTCCACGTCAAGTCATCCAGGCCATGTCAACTACTACATAGTTGAGAACTGAGATTTTGTGTAATGCTATTATACTTAATTTCATGAACTTTTGCCAATTTTTATTGCTTTATATATATTCTGTTGGTAATAATAGCAGAAAGTTTGATGCAATGTGATACTTCATAGCGAATTGTAAAAATTTGAAAATTGGCTGCAGTTTTTAAATGGAAACAAGTTGGCTGACAATTTTTTCCCTGAATATGCATTCTGACATGTAGTTTACGAAAACATAAAAGAATTGGCCATATAAAATTTTGTTTTAATTGTTTTTTAATTTTTTTTTTTTGGTTAATTTAAAAAAATATTTGGACACTTGCTCCACTCTGAAAATCCTTGAAAAAATTAGAAAGTGATTTACAAATAGTAAAGTTTCATCACAAAAAAAATCAGTTTTGAGAAATGAATGGTACTCTCAAAAAGAAATTCGTGAAGAATTGGCCATACAACATTTTGTAGATTAATTTTTTTTGTTAAATTAAAAAAAAAATTTGGACACTTGCCCTCCCCTCTGAAAATAATTAGAAACTTATCTGCAAATAGTAAATTTGTATCACCAAAAAAAATCAATTTTGAGAAATGAATGGTACTCACAAAAAAAATTCGTGAAAGAATTGGCCATATAAAATTTTGTAGATTAATTTTTTTTTGGTTGAATTAAAAAAAAATTTGGACACTTGCCCCTTCTGAAAATCATTGAAAAAATTAGAAAGTAATTTACAAATTGTAAAGTTTCCTCACAAAAAAAAATCAGTTTCGAGAAATGAATGGTACTCTCAAAAAAAATAAAATTTTGTAGATTAATTTTTTTTGTTAAATTAAAAAAAAAAATTGGACACTTGCCCTCCCCTCTGAAAATAATTAGAAACTGATCTGCAAATAGTAAATTTGTATCACAAAAAAATCAATTTTGAGAAATGAATGGTACTCACAAAAAAAATTCGTGAAAGAATTGGCCATATAAAATTTTGTTGATTAATTTTTTTTGTTAAATTAAAAAAAAAAAATTGGACACTTGCCCTCCCCTCTGAAAATCATTGAAAAAAATTAGAAACTGATCTGCAAATAGTAAATTTGCATCACAAAAAAAAATCAATTTTGAGAAATGAATTGTACTCACAAAAATAATTCGTCGGGAATTTTGAGAACATTTCCATTCAGCCATTAACATTCCCGCAATATCCTTAATAAAAATACTGTTAACTATTAGTGAGTCGCAGAATTCTGATAGAGTGGTCATTTGAACATTTAAAGTCATTCTATCTGTTGATACCCATTGACTGTACAGAACCATCTCATCAGGATCATAGTCTTCTATTTCATTTTTTAATTGTGTTTGAAATAAAGAACTCGGGGGGGGGGGCATTTTTTGCACAGACGGAGCATACAGGCTCCCTTATTTATATCATGTTACTGTTTTCATTAGGTCATGGTATGTTACTTTAATAGAAATGGAATTTAGAAGCAATTAACATTTTGACTGCAAGTGTAGACACATACGGTAGATGTTCCTGATGACCCTACGAGTATACACTGTTTCGGTCGAAGAGATTCAAATTTTGAAAATCCTACTTTGTCTTCAGGATACTTCTTTTTATAGAGAGAATACATTTCAGCTAAATTACTTAAAACAAGACACTTCTGTTCATATATATCTTTTATGGTGCTCAATTTACAGGTGACATGATAGTCAGAAATTATCAATTTAATTTTTTTTTTTTAATATAGCGTTTTTTCTACACTTCCCATCATTTCTACAAACTGATTTTTTTTGTGTGACATAAAGAAAGATTCATAATAATATTGTAAAATTTTAAATGGAATCTATGATGGAGCAATGCCTTAATAAAAACATAATGCCCATGTATCGAATTTATTTGAAAAAAATATTTACATTTTTTTTTTCTCAACAAAACTTTTGATTATTCAATAAAAGGAGCATGAACATAAAAATATACACATTTCTCTTTAATTTAAAAAAAAATCAAGGTTCTACCGTTAAAACTGTAGTAACTATTGAATTTTTAAATTATCAAGGAGCTCGTCCATGGAACACCTGAGTTCCTGGATCCATATAACTTCTTGAGACCATTACTGAAAAATTACTTAACCTGCAACATTTAAATTTTGGAAATGTTCATATATCTAGGTAAACTATAATTATACAAAATTTCAAAGTTTTCTGTAAGGATGGGTGACATTTCCTAAAATTTCTGGATGATTTGATATGGAATGACCCTCGTATCACTATCATTACTAATCCCCTTTCTCTTCAAATCACAACTGATCACCCCCCTCCTACTCCCCCCCCCTCCTGGGTGTGATGATCAGGTGTGAATTGGGGGATGAGGTCGCAACACCCAACAAATTTAACAAAACGAAAAAAAATTTTACTTTTTATTTTTCCAAATACAATTTTTTCTTAAAAAAATCAATGAATTAAATGAGAAGCAAGAAAGAAGATTAAAAGTGCATTTATTGACAAAATATTCTCAATATCGACCCAACAGCAAAGAACTAAGTAAATATTTAATCATTAACTTAAAATTTAAAACAAACGTAAGTTTTAAATGTAAACAAGAAAGAATTTACATATACTTTCGATGATCATATTCTTCATTTACTAACTAAATAAGCGTTTTAATTATTTACTTTTTTTTGCATATATAAAGTTTTTCTTTTCCGAATTACATGTAATCATAGGAAATACTAACTAAACCTTCTTTTTCCATCATCCTTTGTTTTTTTTTCAACAAACGAAAAAAGAAGTTTGCTTTTCTTTCTTTCATTTATATATAGAGGAGATCCGTGTATTACGGACCCCCTAAGCAAGAATGCTCATAAAGCTTAAATTGTTAAAATAAAAAGATTTAATTTTTTGACTGCTCATAACAATTGTACAGCTACATGATTCAAACGTGGTAAAGTACTCTGATAACTATTAATAATTGCAGGAAATAATTTTTTTTTTATTTTCGTGTCGGTGGTCCATATTAAACAATCGTTCGTGTAGTATGGACCGAGTGAACCAAAAACAAAACATAACAAGAAATTAATTAAAATAATTTTTACAAACAAGCTTTCATTCTAATGCAGTAAACAATAGTCATTTTGAAAAATTTAAATCGTAAAAATTGTACGACTTGAATTACATTAAGCAAGCCCTAATTTGTGCTTTTCGTTTAAAATATTAAATAATACAAGCTTAAGGTTCATAGTAATACGCTTAGCAACAAGTGGTCCTTATTACACAACAGCGTACAGTTCATATTACACGCATGGACGGAGCAACGTTGGTTCCATTCACATATCGCTATGCAAAATGGTGCGCATAAAACACATGTCTGGATTGTGAAGAAAATAAGTACATTTGCTAATATTAACGTGAAAATTATATTAAGATTACCTAACAGCAGAAAGTATTACATTCATTCTAACATACTTGATACATCCATGATCATATAAAACGGAAAACATAATTTAATACTCGTCAAATGAAGGCACACATGTAAAAGTGCTTTGTATAACAGTAATATTCACTAACGGCAATGGGATGGTTCTGCCAAATAGTGGTGAATAGATAAATTTAAACATGGTCCGTATACACGATGGCCCATAATACACGGATTTCCCCTACATCTATATTTCTTGAACAAAACAAAAATATAAGTTAGCTTTTTATTTATTCGCTTTTTATTTTATTTTCTGAATTAAATATTTCAGTGATAACACACCGTTTTTTTATTAATTGCAGTATCTTTCCATTCAAACAATTTGTGCTTTAACTCACAACTGCAATTCTGTAGAATCTCGGTGCAATGAGGACATTTATTACAGAAATGAGAGGTCTGTGTTTGTTTCACAATTTTCTTGAAATTATGCAAATTAAGGTTTGAAAATGTCATCATTCTATTCAATAAGTGATTTTAAAAAGTTTGATATATTACACGGTCACTTAACCTTTTCGTCACAAATAACCCTATGATCATCTAACCGTTTTTCTTTAAATTATGGAAATTATGAATAAAAAAATCTATTTTCCTAAAAATATGCAAATTAAGATATTAAAACAATCCCTTGTATGTCATTCTACAAGGAATTTCAAGAAGTTTGATATATTACTTAGTCACTTAACCGTTTCCTCAGCAATAACCCTAACCCTTTTTTCTTTACATTATGCAAATTAAAAAATTTTCAATTCTTTGTTCACATCTAATGATATGCAATTTTTGGTCTGGATCGCCCGGATTACTATTCGTCTTACTTACAAAATAATTTATTTTTAGCAAAAGACCAATCGAAATTATAAAAGAAGCACATAATAAAGCAATATACTTAGAAAGTGTGATTAATTAGTATCTGAATAAGTTTATTTGAAAGTCTGTATACATCTTTTTTAAGGATTATATTGTTATTTATATATGGAGATCTAAAAACAATAGTCCTTTCTATGATAACAATGTATAAGACACAAACAAAGATCAAAATAAATATATGAATCCAAAATTTTTCAGAAGATAAAGAAGAAGAAAAAAAAAGAGCAGGGAATGAAAGAAGTTATTTATTTTCCAGAAAACAAATTAATCTGAATTATGAGAGAACTCTAATCAGAAATTACAGCATTTTTCTGTACTTTACTCTCATTTTTCATTTTACTTATTTATTTTCATTATTCAAGTGATTCATTTTTTGTTTCTCATAACAAAATCGAACAGAAATATAAACAGAAATTCAAGCTAAATAATTCAATTTTTTTTTCATGACTAGATAATATTCAGATATACATTGGTTCATTATTTAACGTATCAACAAATAAGTTTTTATTTTATTATAATTATGTAAACTGCCTTAGTAATTTCGTCCTGCTTTTGATAAAATTATTTCGGAAGGCTCTCATGCTAAATGCAAAATTGAGTAAAAGCTATTTTTAAAATAGCTCGCCAAACATATTAAAACTTAAAAGACATTTCAATCTAACTGTGGATCTTTTTCAATTTCC
>JAFIDM010029576.1:0-12725 GCA_023159025.1 Thereuonema tuberculata | reverse complement strand
ATCGCGTTTCTTTAAGAAATAGTTTGATTTGTTTGTGAGATTCTACCTCAATAAATGTCATAAAATTTCAACATCACACCAAATTTAAATGTAAAGACTACATTTAATATGAAAAAGCAAATTTTCGAAAAGATTACACGTCTTTTCTTTTTCAAGCCTAAAATAACAATAAGTTGAAGAACAATACTCCAAATTACATTAAACTCCTCGAGAAAATATTAACACCATTTGAAACCAATACCATTTACTTACAATCTTTGTTTTCTTTAACATAATATATGATACGGCTTAACAATTTAGTTCTATGATTGTAACCTTACCATTACATTTTGTGCGCATTTTTTGTATGTGTATCCGGAACACAAAAAGAAAAAATATTAATAGGAATGATGGTTTTGAAATAGAGAAATATTTCATAAGATTAGCTAAAAGTTTTGTAAAAAAAATGATATGATTTATTAATAGAAAATGATATGGTATATCAAATATTAGATCAAACTCATCCAGAAAATGAAATAGTTCAAGAAATCAATAAAAACTTAAAATCACTCTTAAAAAAACATAAACTAATAAAAGATATCCTAAAAGAGTTCATCACAAATGATGCTCATCTTCCTAACCTAAACTAGACAATAACTTATACAAAGGAAGACCTATTATAAACTGCAGGAAGTCTCCTATTGAAAAATGCTTCAAATTTATTTTTCAAGCTCTCAATCCATACACAAAAAATGCAATTGGGTTCATAAAAAACAACAAAAAATTGTAAACGACATCAAAGAACTAAAAATCACAGAGAATCATAAAATATTCTCTCTAGATATCCAAAACCTCTATACATCCTTAACTAATGATTTAGTGAATCAAGCTATCAATTTTATTCTAAGTAATAACCCTTTACCTTCCCACAAAAACAAAGATCTTATAATGGACTTGATTAAAATAATCTTTGACAATCAATTTTTTGTATATCATAATAATGTGTATAAACAGACCCAGGGATGTTTCATGGGTCTCGCTGCCTCAGGATGTTTAGCAGATTTAACTATACAGTATATTGAACAATCTATATTAAAAACAGTTTATATTATAAAAGATATGTCGATGATTGTTTGTTTATTACAGATAACCATGACCCCGTTGATATAAAAAATTCTTTTAACCAACTAACTAATGAATTGAAATTCACAATTGAACATGAAACAAATAACCAATTCCCATATTTAGATATTCTCATTCAAAAAGAAAATAATAACCTATTGACTTCATGGTATCGAAAGCCGACTTATTCTGGAAGAATATTAAACTTCCACTCAGAAACTCCACATAGTTATAAATACAATCTAATAAAAATGCTTCTCGATAGAGCGTTTACTTATTCATCTAATAAGACCACACTAAATAATGAGATCTGCTATATAAAAAAATTACTGATCAGAAATGATTACCCAAGTACATAGATCAATGATTGTATAAAAAAATATTTTACAACATATATAATCCCAAAACAAAAAATCAAAAAACTCAAGACCAATGTTTTGTAAAATTCCCGTATATCCGTCAATGGGAACCTAAACTGAAACAAATTTCAAAAGATACCCACATATATCCAGTATATAAGTTAGAAAATAAATTGAAATTTGAATGTAATTAAAAAGACCTCCTGAAGTGAAGATATAATTTATAAAGTGAATTACAGAAACAAAGGCTATTTTTATATATAGGTGAAACTGAAAATTCTCTAAAAAAACGACTATATAACCATCACTATGCCTGTAGAACCCAAAATACCGACTCATCTATGATATCAAAGCGTATGTGCAAATATGATCATTATCCTGACTTTGAAAACGCACTCATTCTAAAACATGAAAAAGACCCAACAAAAAGGAAGGTGAAAGAATCAATATTTATTTATTTGTTAAGTTCATACAACACGAAATTGTCAAACAACAATGTAAACAAATATTGTACTAGCATTACTCTGCAAAAAGAAAAACTACAACCATAAACCGAACGTGAAACTGAAAAATCTCCACAGAAAACCACCGTTATAAGCTAACAAAAAACTTAGACGATTCCTCCTGAATTATTCATCAATATAGAAACTTATATGTCCCCAATCATTCCGAGAAAAAAAAATCCCTACAAAATAAAATCGACTAAGCCACAATATCTACACAGACAACGCCATCATTAGAATGCAACGCACAAGTAATATACACCAATGACTGAACTCAAATTTATGAATAATTAAATCCCCAACTATATAACCCAGCATTCCCTTGAGTAACCATCTTGCTGATGATGGGGAGCTATGATTCTCTAAAACTGTACAGGAATTGTTTTTAAAATTTTTATTTTTTTATTTATCTTCTTAACTAAGATTTTAATATAAAATCTTTTTTAATTACGCGCTATGTGTCTCCAGTAAGTTTTATAAACATCTTAACTTATATTAATCTCCGTATTAAGACCTGGTTGTTTACTGGGGACTACTCTCGACCAATGATTGACAATTAACCGTGAAACAGCTGTTTTTGGAGTCCCTTGTAAACGCTGGGTCTGACATTTAATGTTAAAATTTCACTTTACATGTTTCTAAATTCATTAAAATTTGATACCAATGTTTATTACTGACATCTCAAGACCACCTGTTTCATGCTGACTTGGCCATCAGTAGTTTGAGAATAGTCAGAATAAACAAGCAGGTTTAATTACGGTGGTGAATATGGGAAACCAAATTGAACCTCCACAAATCATAGCTAACAACAGTAATGTACGTTACAAGTAAAGAAAAAAGAAAGTTGATGTGCTGGACTCTCCAAGGCTCAATGAACTTGCAATGCGTATTTAAATAAATAAAATTTTCTTTTTCTGTATTTTTAATTATTAATATTTTAGTTTGGATTTGTGGAGATTCCATTTGTCTTCCCATTGTTTCTAAATTGTTTTAAGATTTACTTTTTTTTTTTTGCCTTCTTCTGAAACTTTTCTTTTCTTAAAACTTTTTTTTATAAACTCTTCCTAACTATATTGGCACTAGTCAAGATAAAAATAATAAAACATTGAAATCATTACGCACGTTTCGGAACTATCAAAATCTGGTTCACTTATCAAGTGGAAAACCTCCTGTGTTAAAATATCCTTCCTTATCGGAAATCGTTATGACACTCATTTGGCTACTCCCAAGCTAAAGGGCTTAAAGGGCTTCCAAAGATACATAAAGATAAGGAAGAAAATCTTCATAAAGTCAGGCCTATCATTAATTGCAACGGGAAACCCATAATGATCACTTCTAAACTGATCGAAAATAAATTAAGGCCTTAAATTTTCGATCAAAATTTTCGATTAGCAATAGGGAGCCGGTACTTAATTACTTGAAAACAAATAAAACCATCCCCAATTCCAGAATGATTTCCCTTGACGTGTTAAATTTATACACGTCTCTCTCCCCTTCCCTTATTGATCAAGCCGAAAAATTTCCGTTTGAATGCGATTGTGATTCTATGCAAAGAGAGGCAGTGTTTAACATAAGGGTTTTCCTCCAATTAATAAATTAGTTATTTCATATTCAGTATTTTGGTTTTACTGGAAGATTCTATCTCCAAACGTTTGGTACCTTTATGGGGCTACCCTCATCCGCGGTCTTAGCCGAAGTGGTAATGGGTTTCGTACAGTGTCAGATATGTTCCATTGATAACATCTATCATAATGTGCATTATCTACACCGTTATGTTGATGATACTTTTTTTGGTAGTTAATAACCATTATGTATCTACGATTCTGTCGGATGTTAATAGTGTCCACTCCAAAATTCAATACACATTGGAAGCAGATAAGGAGGGATGCCTGTCGTTTTGGATATCAATATTATTAAAAAAGCCGATTGTTATAAAACTTCGGTATTTAGGGAAAAAAACCGATGCGTTGATCACTATCAATTTTTTTAGTTCGGTCCCTATGTCTTATAAAAGAAATTCAATTTTTATGGCATTGGATAGAGCATATAAAGTTTGCTCCAATGAGGTGACCTTAAGAGCGGAAATTAAGAATATTAAGCGTATCTTCCTTGCCAACGAGTTTCCGGCATCTATCACTGAACGAATATGGCCGAGATTTAGAGGGAAAATGATCCATGATAAGGGTACCATATAGCCCATTATTGAAAGAAAACAAAAAAAAGCAGTTAAAAATTTCGTATCTATTATGTTTGATGAGGAACTTATACAAAGAATAAAACCAGCTTTGGCAGGGGTTGGAATTGGAATTGCTTGCAAACCGCAAAGCACGATAGGTTTATTTTTGAATCATAACTACTACTGCTTGAGGTAGAGCTGTTAACTGCTACCAAGCGCGTCCCCAGGTGGCGGATAAGGGGAGGTCCACTAGATATAGTGGATACCTGCGAATAAGATGGGAGATCATTGAATAAGCAGGCGTGGACCAACAGCGGCAGTGTTAACAGAGTGTGGTGGGATACGAGTGGCACCCGTACTCTTGTTGAAAACCCACAAAGACTCTATGACGACACTGTGACATGGCGAGTTCTCGGCGCCATAAATCCGAGGGCCATGACACTGGGCAGCAACATTGACATTACTGGCCAGAGACCAATGATGAATGACATCGGCGAGGCTCTGAACCAGACACCTGAAAGCATGGATGGAACATCTTGAATGGTTTTAGTATTGCGATGTGAAAAGCAAGGGGAAACTACCACTTTCCCAAGCAAGGAGATTCATGAACCTTTGGATACACGAGATTGGCAAAACTTCGGCTTTGGATGACAAAGGTGCCAGGCCCGGTAGGAGGGGAAACAAGGCTTCTCAGGTCGACATCAAGCGAAATCCTTGTAAGAATATTGCAACGTGGAATATCAGGAGGTTTTTAAAACCCGGAAAACTTGAAAATATCAAACAAGAAATGATACGACTACATATTAACATCCTAGGATTGGCAGAAACACGGTTAAAATCAGAAGAAGAATATCATAGCGGGGAATTCCACGTGGTACACTCAGGAAGTGTTAGAGGTCAAGCTGGAGTAGCCATTATTATGGATAAAGAAGCATCCAAAAGTTTAACCGATGTAAAGATCTCTAACGAAAGATTAATGATGATAAGACTCGCGACATCTCCCGTAGATACTGTCATTTTCCAGACGTATATGCCTACCACCTCACATGACGACAACGTCATTGAAGAGATATACGAAAAATTAGAAGAAAGACTGAGAAACAATACAAAGCCAAGCGACAATGTCATTTTGATAGGGGATTGGAATGCCATAGCTGGCGATGAACAGAAAGAGAAGACGGTAGGAAATTTTGGACTAGGTAAAAGAAATGAAATAGGTGAAAGACTTATCAGCTTCTGCCTGCAGGAAAAGTATATTATTACAAACACATGGAATCAAGTACCCAAGAGAAGAAGACACACCTGGACAAGTCCACGCGGAGACAGATATCAGATTGACTACATCTTGGTGAAACAGAGGTTCAGAAACCAGGTAAAAAAATCTATAGCGTATCCGGGAGCTGATGCAGGTACGGATCATAACTTACTCATCATGAAATCCAAATTAAAATGGAAAAAATTACAAAAACAAAAAAGAAACCCACGATGGAATTTAGAACTACTGGAAAACATTGGAACAAGAACAAAATTTCAAAAAACGATTGAACAACAATTACAAGATACTAAGATCACAATAACTACTGTTGAAGATGAATGGCATAATCTCAAAACTATCGTAACCTCAGCAGCCAGGGAATTTATAGGCACGAAGCAAATAGAACCAAGAAAACCATGGATTACAAACGAGATACTGAAAAAATGGAAGAAAGAAGGAAGTGCAAAAATTTGAAAACGGAAAAAGGAAAAATGTTGTACAAAAAACTTAAGAATGAAATTGATAGAGCCTGTAAAGAAACCAGAGATGAATGGTGGGAGAAAAATTGTGCTGAAATTGAAGCCTTCGAGAAAGGAGGAAGAATAGATCTGGCTTATAAGCAAATTAAGAAGATTTCCTTCCAAAATAAAGATATCCGGCCAAGGATACTATTAGATATAAATGGAAAACCCATAATGAATCCCATCGACAAAAAAAAAAGATGGGAGGATTACATTACGGAACTTTATGAAGATAAGGAACGACCTCAAGAAATAACATTAGTTGAAAACAACGAATGAGCATAACCAAAGAAGAATTTATTATGGCATTAGACACGCTCTCAAATCCTAAAACACCTGGACTGAATTGTATCCCAATAGAACTTATTAAAACAGGAGGAGATAAATTACAGGAGGAATTATTTATACTTGTAAATAAAATCTATCAAACAGGGAGCTGGCCGTCAGATTTTTCTATATCTCTTATGATCCCGATACCAAAAAAATCAAATGCTTCTCGCTGCGAAGAGTTCAGAACCATCAGTATAATACCACATGCCTCCAAAATACTTTTAAAAATATTTAAAAATAGAATCGAAAGAAAAATAAATGATAAATTATCAACAACGTAATTCGGCTTTCCTAAGGGCACAGATACCAGGGATGCCATAGATATGCTAAGGACCATTGCTGAAAGAATGATGAACTGCAACAAAGAATTAGTGGTCTGCTTTATTGACTACGAAAAAGCCTTCGACAAAATTGTCTGGAATAAATTCTTCCAAATGCTTGCTTCAACAGAAATAGAGCCACAAATTATCAAATTAATCAGAGAGTTATATCTTAATCAAAAAGCTATCAATTGGACAGGTGATAGTTTAACAGAGCCCTTATTTATCAGAAAAAGGAGCGCGACAAGGCTGTCTCTTATCACCAGATTTTTTTAATTTGTTTGCAGAAATCATGATGGACCATGCATTATTAAACTGTAAAGGAGGAGTAAAAATTGGAGGAGAAAAATTCGTAACAATAAAATTCGCTGACGATCAGGCCATACTAGCTGAGAATGATAACGATATGCAGGAGATGTTAAACAGAATAAATCAAACAATAGAAACATTCGGAATGAAAATAAACATTAAGGAAACCAGTTACGTAAATAACAAAAAGAGAAAAACAAATAAATTTAACCATCAATAACCAAAGCATTGAACACGTAAAAAGTTTCTGTTATCTGGTACAAAGTATCACACAAGACTGCAGATGTACTATGGAAGTAAAAACTAAAATTGCAATGGCTAAGACGGCATTTAGATCAAAACAAAAATTACTAACATGTAACAAAATTGATATTAACCTAAGGAAAAAGATATTAACAACGTATATTTGGTCGGTTTCATTATATAATTCGGAAACATGGACATTGAACACTAAAGAAAAGAAATATTTAGAAGCTTTTGAGATGTGGTGTTACCGAAGAATGAAAAAAATCATCTGGACTGAAAGAAAAACAAATAGCGAGATATTACAAATGGTGGATGAAGAAAAGAAAATTATTAGCATAATTAAAAGACGAATTTTTCAAAAGAAGCGTTAGTTAAAAATGAGAAGAGTGTCGTATGATGTTAGTAGACGACAATTTCCGAGTAAGCTTCTAGACTTCACCCCTAGGTGTAGTAATGAGATGTTTATATAGCTTGGGAGTAGCCAAATCAGTATCTTAACGATTTCCGATAAGGAAGGATATTTTAACACAGAGGGGTTTTCCATTTGATAAGGGAACATGGTAATTCCGAAACGTGCATAGTGGTTTTAATGTTTTATTATTTTTATCCTAACTAGTGCCAATATAGTTAGCAAGAGTTTATTTGTAATTTAGGCATGTAAAACTATATTAATTAACTTTTTTTTATTTAATTTTTTTTTTTTTTTTTTATTTATTAAAAAATAAATATTGAAATTAAAAAAATATTTTTTTTTCTGGAAACCCTGACTTAGAAATGAAATCGTAGGTGTATAAAAAGGTAGGAAACGCGGAAGGAACTCTAGGCTCACTTCCAAAAATCTTAAAGGTGACTTTTTTGGAGGTTTTTTTTTTTTTTTATTGTTTCATAAAAATTGTAAAGGCGGGAAGATCATTGTTTCTTTCGTCCATTCGTTCGTCCATCGCCATCTCCTTAGTTCAAACTACAAATCTGATAAATGTCACTCATACATTGTTGGAACCCTTAAGATTTACATAGAGGTGAGGAAAAAAGGAATTCCAGTCTGCTATCATCTCTTGTCCCATAGAACGAGGCCGAAAATGAAAGCTGTTCTCTGTTAAGCCCAAAGTAATTCGCTGGAGTTGTGTAAACCTGACTCGGAGAAATAAAGCATGCTTAAGCACCGTCAGAAAAATACGGGATCTAGATATGAGAGTTGTTGAATTTTTGTTTTGCTTGTAAAGATCTCTGCACTTTTACTTGTAGATTCTCACCAGGAAACAGTAACATCTAGTGATTGTTATTTCGTCTGAAGATCTATCCAGACAGTGAACTTTCAACGCCCATAACAATTGGGATCAGTCAGCAGACCATTTCTGTCTGAGTAATCAAATATCAACTAATCTCCAACTTGAACGTCTTCTGGTCATCAATTAGGCAATTAGACAATAATTTTTGACTGTCCTATCTGCAAATCTTTTTGATCTATTGATCCGTAGACCTTGATCGCTAAGAATATTGAACGGAAGTTTCCATCTCCTTTTGCCTGCAGTATACAGATCTGCTGAGGATTTTCCTGGATTGACACTAGTAGACTGAACCTTCGCTGGATTTCTGACAGTAGGATCGTGTACCTGATCTCACATCTTCCTAAAGTGATTGCCGTCCCCAAGAAAACCTCTTATGCTATTCAAATACGTTACTTCTGCTAAAAACAGTGAATTCGTAGACTCTTAGAATCTTCTGATTCTGATTGTTTCTGATGCCAAGAGACAAAAGCTCCGATTGCATCAGCAACTTTGATTGACAACCGAACCTTAATTACTGACATTGTACTGTAACGATAGGAAATAACCACATTAATGCTTCTAATGATATTACGAATATTTCATCCCAGGTCGCAAACTTTTAGTCTTCATCACAGCTCATGAGAGTAGTAGTTAATTATGGTCAAAGGGTCAGGTTGTGGGCGTCTTATCACGTGATAAAGCATTCCCGGAATTAAAAAAACAAAAATCAACCTTGTACGTGGTACATTTGTCTGATTTTTATCGCTTATAATAAATAAATATAACAAGCTTAATGTCTTAATATTATTTTAATATCTAAATATTCAAATAAAATATTTTAAATTATATTAATTTTATGTGGCAAAAAGCAGATCTTGAGTGAACTCGTTCATTATTAAAATCACTTCCGAAAATTTTCATAATCAATATATACTCATTAAGATTGAAGGTATTTAAAAGCTTCGACGTTGTAGGATTATTAGAAATTGCAAACATTAATTTCGGTTTAAGAACTAATGGCGCTTTTCTTATGGCTTTTTCCAATGTTTTAAAAACAAATCATTTTAAAATTCACAGTCTTGAAAATTTGACTGCGTACTTCTACTTGGATTTCATGCAAAATTTCATATTTCCAGATATTGTCGATTTTCATTAACTATTATACATTTTGAATATAACGGTTCACAAAATATGATTTTCTAGGAATGGAGATACTCGCTTCGCTCATCTAAATTATTTTAAAATTATTTTTTTTTTAAATTTTATTAAATTGAATTCAGTAGTGATAACTTTCAATTAGATTTTAGTCTTCTGATCAAGATCAGAAGACTTATATTCCCGTTTTGTCTGGGGAAAAGTATCAATTAAAAATATCATTAGCAACAATAACAACAATCGCAAAACAATCGCAACAACTGCGTCTTTCCCAATAATCACCTTTGTAATAATATGGAAATCAAGGCATTATCAATAAGCGTATCAGTAGACGTTGCGAAGCATTGTGATTGGTTTACTAATCGCTTATCTTGTTTAAAGTTATTCTAATTTTCGATGATTTACAAAACCTAAGTTCTTATATTAGCCGAAAACAAAGGAAAATATTGATATTAAAGAATTCAAATATATCAGAAATTATTAAATTTAAACTTTTTTTTTTAATTGAAATTTTTGTTGTACGTTTTTCTACAAACCCAAGTAAGAAAGAAGTCCGTTTCTATTTACTGGATTTCATATCTCCTCAACGGGTGTGATTATCAAAGATAATAACAATTTATTTAAAGAAAAAAAGATCATAATTCTCCATTGTGGTATTTAATTTTCACTATTAAAAAAAGACTTTTTTTTAATGATTTTCAAAGACGAATTAAAAGTTGATTGAAAATAAATAAATTAAAATTAAAATTAACTTATCTCTTTGTTTTTTTATAAATACTTTCTTGAAATAATGAAGCTTATTAATACTTCATTATTACAGACTGATGACAACCAGGTAATCTTTAGTTGTGACTGAACGGTATGAAGACAAATCCTATCATTGCTGAAAAATCAATGGAAAACATCGTAAAATGCTTCTTACTTAATTTTTCATACAAACACTAAGCAGCCACCTCACTTAGGCTATTATAAGATGAACTTTCTATAAATATTACTGATAAGACCATTTGTTTACATTAATGTTTATTGATACTTTTATCCGGTTTTTTTGCTTTTAAGTATCTAAGAAGAATTCTTTGAGGCCGGTTGCTTGCTTCCACCTGAAATTCTCCAACTATGTTTAATTGTGAATTTATTGTTGTCCTTGTTTATTTAGTTTTGGAGATCACATATTGAATCTGTACATCATGTACAATTTTACCTTTTTCAAAGAAAGAATACAATCTATCCACAGATGAATGTTTTTTTTATTCATGTTTCTTCAGCATAAGATCAAATGTTGGTTTCGTTTCATTTCTGGCTTTTCGATGACTAAGGAATTACGAATACCATGCTGTTAAACACTAATTTAAAATGATAATTCTTTATCACAGGAAATTCCATATGATATCAAAATTAATGAAGTCGTTTCAGTCTTTACTTTTTCATTTCTGGTTATTTTTCTTAACCAAATTTTCTTTAGAATTTCTTTTATTATTTTAGATAAGTGTGACAGCAGAGACAAAGGTATTCCACACGCTCATAATTTATTCATTTGTTATTATTTACTTTATAATTTCTTTAATAAATTCATGATGTAATAATAGAATAAACGAAAATTCCATTTACTAATAAAGTAAAATACGACTCAAAGATTTCAATAATTATCCTTTTATTTTCAGAATCTGCAGGAAAAATTAATTGTTGATAAAGAAATTCTAATTATTTTGTAAAGCTATAAATCTTAAGTCCTTGGAATCATTTCCATTGTTTTCAAAGAAATCTGTATGTTTGGGATAATGATTTTGTAATTTCTTATAAAGTAATTGTTCATATTATGATGAAGCATAATTACTTTCAAAAAAAAACAAATTTCAAATAAGGATGTATCTCTTTACAGATATCCAGAATATGTAATAAACCCATCTTATCATAAGACTTTCTTAATTCTTTTATAGAATACTTGATGTCCAAAAATAATCCTAGAACTTAAAGTAGCTATTATTGTAAGTTTACAGAGATCTAAATGTTTTATTTACACTTTTATTAATGAGTGAATATCAGTTTTTGTTTCTTTCTAATTAATTGGAAAAACTGAATTTTAAAACATTTTTTTGGCCAATGATAGTATAGGAAATCTAAGAACAGTGAATAGTTTGGAGAATCATCAGTTCAGAATACGTGATGTCATCTGTAACTCTACAGAAAGAAATTGGTAAAGTGTATATGTTGCATACATTTTATTTTATTTTCCATTGCAGATGAAAGATAAGCAAAGGGTATACAGACATTGGATGCATCGGAATTGCCATAGACTACAAATATGTTGATTTTGTTTGAGGACAAAATGATTGAAGGTGTGACGTTTAGAATATCCTATCACTTTCCTACAGCTCCTGCAACGGCTCCAGCAACTTTATTAATAACTGCAGCTTCAGCAACTTTCTTCAGTGCCTTCTCTATCTTCTTTAGCCTGAAACATTACGATGAAATATAGTATAAATTCAGGAAATAATTAAAAAAAAAGTTTAAAATCAAATTTAGAAACGTTCTTGCAGTATAATAAATTTAAAACCAAAGAATATATTTAATTACAAGAAGTAATTTTAGAAAAGAATTTAAAAAATATTTTTAAGAAAGAATTAGTAATTCGTCGTCGACTATGGAAGGCTGTATAAAATTTTAAAGATCATCAAACTTGAAATCTCTTTTCAAAATGATTCTTTAAATTACTAATTTTAGCGAGATTAATATTATGGAATTTCAAATTTCATTAAAAACTGTAGAATATTACAAATATTATTTTGTAAATATTTAAAAGTAAACCAAATTCTTCAGCAATCTTCTTCCTTTCCATATCAAAAATATTAGATAAAAACACACTCTTCCGTACATAACATTAGTATTTAAATATTTATTAAAATACTAATAAGGGAGACAAATTTTCAGGAACTTTATATATTCCTTTTTTCAAGTCAATAATATAAACATTTCACAAACTGATTAAGAATAAGCTGGCAATGTTATGTATGGAAGAGTGTGTTTTTATTTAAAAGTAAAAATTGAATAAGGCTTAAAGCCAAATATCGGTGTAATGAACTCAAGCCATTTATCGGCATAGTAGAGATAAACTCGTATTAAAGAATAACAATGAAATTATGTTATTTTGTTAGTGAAGATTCATCACGGGACAGTGAGGAATA
>JAFIDM010029575.1:0-12725 GCA_023159025.1 Thereuonema tuberculata | reverse complement strand
CTTCCTTACCACCAACCAAAGGTGCAGCACAACAACACTCGTTTAGAATGTACATAGAAATGCAGATATGGCTGGGTAACTTTCGCTATCAGAACGGTGGGGTTGGGTTCCAGATGATAGTAGAGTCCTCAATCCCATCAAAACAACACACCTCCTACTCCTGCCAGAGTTCTTGAATCCATGTTTTGCCGTTGTGCTACCGGCTGCAGTACTAAGTGTGGCTGCAGAAACACCGGTATTTACTGTTCGTCAGTTTATGGAGGCAAAGGAGCCTGCCTCAACAGCACACCAATCCATGCGGACGACCTTCTGGAGGATGAAGATGTGGCGATAGACCTGGTTGAGGCGAAAGAGTGTAGATTTGTGGAATGTTTTTCTACAGTACATTCACCCTTTTTACCAATAAAATGTGTTAAGTTCCACTTTACTACTTTATTCTCTTTAATTCTCTTTGTTTCAAAAACAATACATATTTTCAATTTTATTTGTTCAATACACACACATACTACATAATAAGTTTATCTAAACATATATCTAAACCATATATATAATGCTCTGCGGACATTTATCGCCCGCGTTGATGTCAAACGGACCTGAGCAGTTTTCTCGCAAATTCACTATTTTTGGCAACAATCTTCTCAACGCTATACCTCTTGACGTGTTCAATGTAACTGTATATATGTATATATATTCTTAAAGGAAATTTCATGCTCTACAATTTTCATTCTAACGATATGTTTCTGTGAAATGACCGAGTGATGATGTAGAAAGATCAGTTTGATGCAACATGTTACGAAAATTTTATTTTTGTGAAAATTACGTACTTTATGTGGATAGGGCATATCTTGCAAACCATGCGTTTTTCCGTAATTATGTATAGGAACAAAGTTGTGGGAAATTTACTAAACTTTAATTTTCATTACGTAGCTAAGGCGCACTATTTCCGAGTTATGAGCGAAACAATGAAAAACGGGACCTTTAACGCCCCCTTCCACCCCTCGTGTCGCCTGTAATCGAGAGGACTTTATTGGACGTTGTTCAGGAGACCTACCCCTACACAATCCTGCAAATTTTAGAACTACATAGGTTTATTCCGCGTTTTTTCCTATTCTGCCTGGGCTATTAGTCTTTAAGGCTTCAGTATGTGTAGGTTTCTTGATGGAAACATTTGAATTTCAGAATTTAAAAGCATTCTAGGACAGGACATCAAGTTCTTATATCTCGCTATTAAGAATTATTCAAACATTTGAAATTTTAATAAGGAATTTAACGTAATCAATGAATAATAACCAAGGAAGGCTAAGTAAAAGGATTTCACACCCTGAGCTGTCACTGGCGAGAAACTCTCTATCGTCGGGATGTGAAATCTTTTTACTTACCCTTGTGCCTTCCTTGGTATATCATTTATTTGAAATTTTACTTTGATTGATCTTAATTGGCTTGTTTCTGTTAGATTTAACGATTCACCCAATTAAGAGTTATGAAGGAAAATTTTAAATCTTCACATTAATTCCAGCTGATGCATTAATATACATCTAGATAATCTAATAACATAGAATGAGAGTTAGGACATGTGGGACTTTCAATTGACAGTAATTGAAGAAATTTAGACTTATTTTGGATACCTTTTTTTTTCTTTTGATTCTAAGGACATCTTTTTGGAGTGATAATTTGAAGTCCTTTTCATGCTAAAATTCACCATGAGCTTATTTAGTTACAGATTAAGGTTTTCTCTCAGCTGTAGTTAGAAATTAATTTGATGACCTTTGTTTTAGTAAACAGGCAAAAAAAAAAAAAAAAACTGATTCTACAGAGGGTTGTTTACAATCTATGGTAACGATTTGCAACCAATCACAGTAGGTATGCAAATTTATGCAAACGTACAGGTGAGTACTTAAAGATTAGTGTTGAGGGGTGCGGGTTAGTTTGTTCAAAGAAGTGCAGCCGAAAGTGTCAACGTTACAGCCCTTTCCAACGCGAAATTTAGTTTTTCCGCAATAATTACGGCATATAGAAAAAGAGGTTTCACCATTTCGAAGAGAGGAGTTCATAATGTGTTGACTGGTGTTGGTTTGGCCCGTACAGGACAGATTTCCGGGACTGAAAACCAAGCAAATCCAAGGACACCTAAAAGTCGCACAAAGACTGTCATTCAGAAAGTCAAGAAAATGGTGCCGGGGAACAATCCAGCGACCCAAAGGAGCGTTGGTGCGAAGGTAGGAACATCTCTTCGTACCGTAAACAAGATTATCCATAGAGATTTGGGACTTCAAAAGAGACATAAAAGCAAGGTTCACAAGCTCTTACCAAAGCACATTTCAGAACGTAAGACAAATTGCAGAAAACTGTATGAACGACTTCTCGCTGGGGATAAATGGAAGTAGGTGGCCACATTAGACGAAGCATATGTTTATCTTAGGGATAGACGAGACCCGATTTTTCGGGAAAATTATAATCCCGTTTATCAGGCGGGGATTTGCTTTACTTCGGGATTTTTTTGGGACGGGATTTCGCGATTTATTTAAATTCAATAAAAGGCTTAATAATGCTGGGATTATTAATCCTGGCAACTGAAGACTACAATAAATCATTGAGAAATACTCTGGACTATTTATTTTATTAGTATATTAATTGTTATTATTATTGTCGTCCATATCAAGTTTCAAAACCCGAACAACTATTTCCCATTTACTGAAGGAAGGACAATCCCATACCGATCCCGTCCCGATTTTCAGGAGGGAAAAAAAATCCTGTCCCATCCCATCACGACCTAAAAATCCAATCCCGTCCATCCCTAGTTTATCTGTCCGACTGCAATAAACCAAGGGCGATTTTCTATCGCCCAGTGGGAGCCAAATCGTTTCCAAATTGGTACAGAGAATGTTGTTAAACTTTTTCGAAGGGATTCATGATAGGAATAACCCATATCAAGGCAAGCTACAGATACGGAGGGTGACTCAAAATGTAAAGGTGAATTCTGCATACTATCAGGATCACGTACTGACACCAATTTATACACAGGAACTACCTGCTCTTTACGGAAACGACGTTTCCAAGGTCTGTCTCCACCAAGACAAGGCGTTCAGCCATACGTCCAAATCGACCCAGAATTTTCTGACACGAATGGAACAGCAAACCGGCATCCAGGCTATACCGTTTACCGAGATACCAGTGAAGTCTCCAGATGCATCGCCCATGGATTTTTGCGCATTTGGACTATTAAAACGAGCCTTGGGAAGACAACGTCCTCTTCATTGGATGGACTCTGGAAACGTTGTCAGCAGGAGTGGCAATGTATAAGTCTTCCCACTCTTCGTAGTAGTCTCCTGCAATGGAAACTGCGCTGCAGAGCGATAACAGTATCTCATGGCCATCAGATAGAGCATGATCGTTGGTGGAGAAAGGGAATTTCTGGGAAATAGACCCGAATCCAAATCGTTACCATAGATTGAAAACAACCCTCCATATTATCATTTATTACTGTATTTTATTAAAGGATTATTTTTTGTCAAACTTAATATTTTGAAATTCTTATAAAATTTAAAATATTTATAAGAATTTCAGGTTGCATTTTAAAGAAAATGGTTTTTGTAAGTAAATGGAACATTGGATTTATTGATTCCTGCTTATCTTATGAACAGTAGGAAACATTGATTAATCTGTTCATTAACCTTTTTCCTTCGGTAGACTTTTCGATTCAGACATTTATTCTCACAAGTTTCATTTCTGTTCAGATTCAGGATCAGTTCTAATTTAGTTTTATTTTTCAAAAATAAAAAAGAACAGTTTAATATAAGAAATAATGGAAATTGATTTTATTTGAATCTTCTAAAAAAATTTGTAAATTAAAAAAAAATTCAAAAAGTTATTGAATTTGTTTAGTATTTAAAAAAAAAATCATCCTAAGCCATTTACTTGGCAGTTGTGCATCAAATACAATTCAAAATGTAGCCTGAAGAAGCAGGGAAAGATTATTACCCTGAAAAATATCGCTGGTTAAGAATGGAGTTTTTTAATAATTAACAAGTAATGTATTTTTATTTTTAAATTCAATATTAAGAGAATAAAAAAATACTATTGTATATACAAATTATTTAAAAATGTATTAAAATTAAAAATATTTATAAGTACAGAGATATTATAGCTAAAATTCTAGCTATGCGATCTTCACTGAAACAGCAGAAGTTTTAATACAGAAGCTGTGTTAAACAATTGACCTTCCGTAGATGGATTGTGAATGACTTCCAATGTTGTCTGTAGGTCGTTATTCATTTCTTTTGATATGTGCTTTGATTTTTAATTCCTGAATCGCCTCTGCCTCAAAGGGGTTAACGGGAAGATTTCCTGTTGATTAGATGTTAACATCTTCAGTTCAACCTCTTGATTCTTTATCTGTAAGTGCCTATTTCTTAGAAGCACTGAATTTCTGAATGATATCAGAGTTGTTTCATGTTAAGTGATTTATCTTTATTCTACTGTAGAGTATGCAAAAATATTTTTAATCCATTTCCAACAGAATAATGCATAACTTAGAAAAATATTTTACAAAAGATTTTTTTTTTATATACATACAGGGTGTCCCAGGAGGAAAAGTCAATGTTTTGGGATGTGGTAGTATAGGTCATTTTAAGCAAAAAAGTTCCTTCAAACGAGTATCCTATTCCGAGTATCTCGGTTTCCGAGATAATTGAAATTTGGCATTCAATTGTCACTGCTCCTGCTGGCCATTGTTTTCCTTCTCTTCCACAGCACTGCACCAAGATTTCCAGACCTAATCCCCTTGGATTTGTGTTTATGGGATTGGATGAAGTGTACAGACATTGAGTTGTACGGGAGACAAATTGCTCGCTCACATAATGAATGCTTTTGTAAGCGTAAAGGAAAGTCATTATGAACTCAAACAAGCAACACGACGTGTTCTCACAAGACTTGAGAAATGCATTAGTGTTGCCCCTGTGGAATTTTTGAGACTTTATTATAAACTGTAAGAAATGTGTAACTTGACCAATAAATATTAGAAACAGTACATAGAATCTCTTTGTTATCATTTTCAAACTGTACTTTCAAAATTGCTCTATCTCGGAAACCATTTGGAATAGGACACTCGTTCATAGGATTTCTTTTGCTTAAAATATTGACTTTCCTCCTGGGACACCCTGTATATATAATAAGCAAAGATTTCGATTAATAAATTTAATGTTTGATTTATTTAGATAATTGTTGAGTAAATAAAATTAGAAAGTAGACAAGATAAATTAAAAAGGTTAAATATATAAAGGTTTTCATTATATAATTCATTATGCAGGTTACTGAAAACACACGGGTTTGTCTTAATAGTATTTTCTTGATTTACTACAGAACTGGACTTGGTGTGGATTTTCCTTGCCTTATCAATACCTTATTTTGTTTAAAATTCGAAATACGCGAAATTAAACTATGAAGAAAGAAATCTTATGAACTAAAGAAATGAAACATTATTTATTGAACTACTTAGGACTGAAAACATAATTTGAGTTTGAACAGTGTCACGGATCTAAAAGAATCTCAATCATTAAAAATGTGTTTTGTTCAATAGGAATAACGTGGGTTATCAAAAATACTTCGAAAACTAATCTTGATTGCTGAAAGTAAACTCTTTAAAAGTTATAACAGCGGCACGATTGAAATGAAGACAGTCAATTCGGCTAGGCCTAAGTACACTCGGCATTATTTCGAAAGAGATTTCTATTGGGCATTTGATATTTTTACAGTAGGCTTCTTTCATACCTCAGTGTAGAAATTCTGAATTACATGTTCGGCTTCCGGTGTCATTGAGGCCGAATTCGATTTTCCTATGGAACTAGAGGACGAAGCAAGGCCAGCCATTCCACTGACTCCAACAATACTTTCGAACACACTCCTTCTGTGGCTCCTGAAATCGTGCAGATAAAGCGCTTTCAGGTAGACGCTCACGGTTTTTTTTCTATTCCGACATGCGACACCACAACGGACTCTTCCGTCCCAGTCTCCAGATGGCGCCACAGTTAAGATGAAAGGAAATGACGTCTTTTGTTAAAATCTCCAGATGGCGCCACATTTGAGATGGCGGGAAATGATAACCCCTGTAGCAATGGCGAACTCTTTTGACATTACATTACGATTGAACACGTGCGCGGATTTTCTAACATATCTCATTGCAAGTTTAATAACATACATACAAGTTTGAGTATTTTCGATGTATGATAGCTCAGAAGTCCTCAATTTGTGATTCACGAAAGTTAACTACTGTCATGATGTAAGAACTGCTAATTGGAATGAGTTTTGAATGTCTAAGAAATGTCTATGGCTTGCGTATTTAGATTCAAGAATTGTCCAGTTTTTAGTGATTCTTATAAACAATTAAAAGGACGATTCTTTATCGCATGGGGAATTTGAGAAGGTTGATTTATTGCATCCGTTTAGTTAATACCACAAATAGTAGCTTTGACTTCTTGTGTCCCAATAAGAGCAACAGATTGATAAAAGATTTATTCGCGAAGTTAAGGTCAATATATAGTTGCAGTTTCTGTAGGAATTAAAGTTAAATAGGAATGAATCAATTAAGGAAATTAATCCGAAGATATTGTCATTTCTTTAAAACAATTGGTTGATTTATTGCATCCTAGGTAAACGACTCTCCAGAAAGTTTTGAAAACTTACACCTGCTATATGCAGAGTGTCTGCTAAGAACTTTTTTAGACACTTGCTCTAGGCTTACCCATTTATACACTAAAACATTCTTCTTTTTTTAAAAATAAAATACCTAATTCAAAGCAGTATTGTGAGACATCTAACACGAAACCAAGTGACATTTGTAATTGATTTAGGATACAATTATATAAATATAGTCAAACTCGGGGCATAGGAAAAATACTGGTTATTTTTATTATTTTGTCTAAAGATTTCATTTTTACCATTCATCTCATACATATATGCAATATAATTCAGGAAGAAACATTATTATTAAAGTCTTTATGAATTGCTCTACAGAATATTTTATTTATTTATTTTTTAAAAGCTTTCAATGTTGGTTTCAAATTATACGTAAAATTTAAGAGCTTTGAATTTGCTCATTGTGCTTCTGAAGTTCTCAACTACCATCATTCCTTTACTCATAAATAATAAAATTTGCTCATATATAATTTCCAATCAATTTATCCTTTAATATTTCATTGTAAGCGAGTTCAATGATACTAGATTATGCAGTAATTGCTTAATTTCATGAAGATAGGCGATTCGTTTCCCTGCTCTGAAAAGTTGCCTAAAGGAAAGTTAAACTTGGTTTTAATCGAAGTATTGTTATATTGATAACGATATTCAAAAACTAGCAACTCATAAAAGGTAACAGCACATTTGGTTGGATTTTTGCTGTGATTACATAAAAAAAAAAATGTTTCAGAATTAAATTTATGCATTTGTGAAATGTATTCAGGCTTGAAAGTAGGTAAATTTTGTATATAATTAAACCAATGTCATTGAGAATGTCGAGTTTACAAGAATTAGAAAGAATATATATAAAAGTAACCAAATATCTGTACTATGACAGGTTCTTGTTTTTCTATTAGCATTACAGTCCTTGAAGAACTTTTATGTCTTCTGCAACTTCCCATTCATTTCTGTCTTTTCTGTTCTTTGTCATTGTGTTCCATTTTTCTTGCTTAGCTCATTTCTCTAATACATCTGATTTTTTTTTTTTTAAAGAAAGGATCCCACCTGTAAGAGGACTTCTTTATTTGTTCCCATGTTTCTGCTGGTTTTCAAAACTAATATCTATTAGGGTTAACATGACATGTTGAGGTCATTACCAGAAGATTGACAAAGGAATTGAAAATAGAGTCAGAGATTTCCCTTCCTAATATACATCCTACTCCTTTATGTTCTATTCCTCTGTACTTTTTACTTCTTGTTCTTGTTCTGTAATTTTTACCTCGTGTTCTTAATGTTTGTGAAGCTGTTTTTGTTAGTTGAGGATCAAGCTTCCCAACTGAACCACAAACCTTTGGTATGCTGATTGAAACTTAATGTTATTGTAACCCCCCCCCCATCCCATTTCATTGAATCTTTTTTTTCCTTTTTTTTTATCACTGGAATTGATCCAAAATAATATTCATAACCCCTCCAAAATTTCTAGTGCTGCTCGGAGTGATGTTTAGCAATGTCTCATCTGATGGAAGATACATTAACTTGCATAGTTTTAGATATTTGAAATATTTCATTTCTGTCATGGAACTTTTATTTAATAGAATCTTTAGTAGAAATATAAAGTGAAATATTTAGTAGAAACTAAATGTGAGAAATGTTGGATCCATGTATGTAGTAGTTGTGATATCATGTGGGAACATATTTATTGCACTTTCCCATAATAGTTCTTTGTTTGGTTCCATAATTCTGCCAGTTTTGGCATAGAAGGAAAGACATTTGTTTGAATTACAAGTGACCATGGAATAATATTTGCAAGCATCAGGGCAGCCCCCCCACAGGGCATTTCCCATAATAGTTCTTTGTTTGGTTCCATAATTCTGCCAGTTTTGGCATAGAAGGAAAGACATTTGTTTGAATTACAAGTGACCAAGGAATAATATTTGTAAGCATCAGGGCAGCCTCCCCACAGACTGTCCTGCATACATGTGTTATTTTTATTGCAAAGAGCCTTTGCACTCTTAGAAATAAATTTTGTAAAGTCTTATTATGCAGCACAACATGCTCCCAGCTTTCTGCTACATGCATGACAAGAGGTTGTATTGCTCCAAAGAAGATAGTTCTTGTCGGTGAGGCACCTATTCCCCAAGTGCATTTAGTGTATTTTTGTAACTGATTGCCAATTGTTCTTGCTTTATTTAATACTAGCAAACCTGTCAAGTAAAAGTTTTAGTTATCATTTGACCTTGGATTTTAAAGTAATTTTCTCAGTCACATGACCTTTGATTGCAACCGAAGAACTACCTGAAAAATTCATCTCAATGAGAGGAACAACTTGCCTTTCATTTTGGTCATTTACAGTGAACGGCTTAGAAGTTGACCTTACGCCACATGACTTCTGGTTGACCCTCGTCAATGAATAATAAAATGTGGCCATCCTCAATTTTTATACCTAACATTTGACACCTTATTTGTATTTCTGTGTCTTATGGTTTTCGAAGGAGTAGCGGACAGGAAACAAAAAAAGCAAACCCAATGTTTTCTTTTATAAAGATATATAGATATCCAGTGTGCTATCTAAAACTTAATTTATTATCCAAGATCACCCCAACATATTTGTATGTTTCTACCCATTCAATGCGTTGTTTATCATAATAGATTGAGGGTGATTGATATTTGTATTTATGATAAAAATGATTGCTTTTATTTTAATAACAGTGATGGTTAGTTTATTTGAGTTGCTCCAATTATATATCTGTTAGAGGTTTTTTTTTTAATGTCTTCTATAGATTCTCTAAATTCCTATATTGGACCACTACAGCAACATCATCATCATACCCATGCTTTTGTATGTCAGTATCAGCTTTTTTCAGAAGTGGATCCACAATAAGGGTGAAATGATTCCTCCTTGTGGACAGGATTTGTTCAGTTTTCTGTGGATTTGATGTTTATTCTTGGTTTGTATGACTGTTCTTTCTTTAAAGTAAGCATCAATCATTGTAAAGTAATTTAACGTGTGAAGAATAATCATTAAACCGATAAAAACCACTAAACTTAAAATTTTAAATTTATACATAAACAAAACTATTACATGTTTACTTTTCACTAATCTTTATTAGATGGGGACAAGAGGAGAAACAAAAAAAATCAGTCTTAAAAAGACCTCGTCAACTAATTATTAAAAATAACCCATCGTTCCAGTTCATTAATGTGAGCTATGCATGCTTCCGGCAGAATCCATGATACTATGGGGGAACCGATTAAAGAGAGAACAAAAAAAGAAAACAACATCAACAAACAAGGGAGAGAGATGATGACCTTAAATTTTAACCGAGACTCAAGTATCCTGTGGACTGATAATTTAGTATTATTTTTAAAGATGAAATAAGACTCCATGAATTTCCTGAGATGTGTGTCTGTATGCTTCACAATAATTTTGGGGTTCTCAAAAATCCAATTGTGTTGGTGCTTAATGACATGTGCCACCATATTATATAATAAATTATTATTCTTTATTGCAGTATTGGTGCTCTTTTAGCTTGCACCCAATGGCGTTAGGGATTCTCCAATATACAGACAATTATTCTCCCGACATGGGATAGCATACATGCAATTAATTATAAATTTAGATTGTATACAATAATGGTCCTTGCTGTATAATGTATCTCAAAAAAAGTATTGTTCATCTTACCAACAACCACAATATTAAATTTAGCTAAGATCCTTTTAATTTCATTAAATAACCCAGGAATATAAGGAATACTCAGATACAGCTTTTGTTTTTTAATCTCTCTAGAGCATTTAGGATTATATATTTTCTCCATCGTGCATTTTATAGTCTCACTAATAGTTATTATTATACTCACATCCCTTTGCTATCTGAATAATCTTATTAATCTCCTGAAATAAATGAAATTCTTGATGTAATACAAAAGGCCCTCCTTACTGCCATAATAATGGCATTCTTTTTAAAATTCGTAAGTAGAAATGATTTAGCATGTATCAGAATACCTGTATTAGCGTTCTTTTTAATTACCATGATACCAGTTTGATTTTCTGTATGTCTAATAAAAACATTCAAGAGAGATATTCCATTATTTATCTCCTTTTCACTAGTAAACTGAATCTTCTTACTAATTATTAAAATACCCAACTATATTATCGCTATCCTCCACTCTATTAATAATTGGAAAGTTGTCGTTGATTTACTCATGTTAATAAACTGGAATGATGGGTAATTTTAATGATTATTTGACGAGATTTTTATAAGACTGATTTAATGTTTCTCCTCTTATTCCTATCCGATGAAGATTATTGTAAACTAATTTTAACATGGAACAGTTTTATCTATGTATAAATTTTAAGTGTGTAGTGGTTTTAACTTTTTAATAATCAGCAATTTTGATGAGATATATTAGACTTCTTATTGTACAGTTTTAGGATGATTGAACGATGCCAGGCCTTATCAAATGCTTCAGTTATGTCAACAAAAATGACGGCAGTGCAATTTTTTTTAAGTCCAACCTGTATAATAATTGATAGGTGATGTATGGCTTTTTCTGCAGATTTACCTGTTGTGAAACCAAACTGGTTTTCACTGAACCAGTTTGAGGATGTGGCTCTTCCGTTGAGTCTTGTGTGCAGAATCTTTTCAAATATCTTCCCAAGAGCTCAGAATAGGCTTAATGCTCTATATGCTTTAGTCCCAGTATTTGTGGGGCTTCTTAAGTAGACAGACTGTGGCTGTTTTCTAATTTTGGATGGTATATTGACCATAAGCAGCTGTTAATAAGCATGGGCAGATCCAGGATTTTTCAGGGGGGGTGGCTAACTTTTCTGAAGGGCTGACTATACCTGTGTGTCTGAAACGCACGCTAGTAGCCAGCTTTTTATTAGCAATTGAAATCGTCATCATGGCAATATTAATGTCTTATCAGGCAGCAGCCTTGGATACACCATTTTATCCAATCTATATTCACAGCTAAAGGGAGGGGCTATAGCCCCTATTGGATCCGCGTTTGTAAATAAGCATTTAAGATACAGTATTTATATAAGATGTGATAACTTTTCTGTATCATTTATATATATATTTATATATGGCACATTTATTATCTCCTGATATTCACTGTGTATTTTTATATTCTCCGAGTTATCACTTTCATGATTGTCAAGGGAGAATAAGTTCTCTACAATTGTTTCTAATGTTGGTATGGTTTTAGTACTTTGTCTGTTAGCTCCATTAATAGTATTTAAAGTATATCTGCATTACCAGTTGTTCTTCTTGAGGTGATTCTATATATATTTTTCCATAGGTCTGCAATTCCATTACAGTATTCCTTCCATGAGTTTAGTTGAGCTTTTCATATACATAATATTATTTGGCATTGTGATATTCTTATTCTGCCTCTAAGCCTTTTATTTGACATATCTTTCTTTGAAATATTCTTCACAGTCTATTTGTTTTTTTTTCTTAAGTCTAAGTTGTGCTGTTCACCATTGTACCACTTTCTTTCCAGGTATTTTCTTTGGAGCACATTGTTAAGCAATGCCAATAATAAAGTCTGTTAATTGTTTACTATAGTCTTCTGTTTCTTCTGGGGGTAGCAGATGTGGTGGGATTCCATCTATGTAGACTTGTAACTTATGAATGTGTTAAAATTATCCCAGTTTGCTAGTTTGGTGCTATATCTATTCTTTTCTATGGTGATATCAAAACGAAATGCTTGATGATCAAAGCAGGTTTCTTTGTAGAAAGATGCCAGTTGTGTAACTTATATATGTTGTTGTAATGTCTTTCCAGCTCTTTTCTTGTATTGATTATATGTTGGGTAACTTCATTCATTGCATATTATTAAATTGTAAATTCAACTTTAATGTATGGAATGAATATTTATCAAACAATCGAACAAAAAATAAAAAATATCACACACACTTAAAAAATAACAAAAAACATATAAGCCAGGAGGTTTCGATCCACAGAAAACTGCAAGATCATCTTAAACCGAAAAACCGAAAAACAAAGAGAGCAAGGACAGCAAAGAGAGGATTATAAATTAAACAGTGAAGTA
>JAFIDM010029574.1:0-12149 GCA_023159025.1 Thereuonema tuberculata | reverse complement strand
TCTTCGACTCGACCGGACTCTTGAATCGCTGCTTCCCGGTAACCTCCGTTGTGGTTCACGGCAGCTTCTTCGGATAGATGGGGCAGAATCCGCCTTGCACAGGAAGTGTCAACAGTTATAAGAAAACGCATCGTTTTGCCATTCATCAAGATGACATAGAATACTGGTGAACTGTTAAATCAATGAAAATCACAGCACAAAATAAAGTTTTTTCCTTTTAAAATTAATCCATGTCTTCAGACAACGGGGGGGGGGGGTTAAGTTGCCACCTCTTAACTTCTTACTCCATTGATTCTCTTAAATTCTTACAATAAAATCAAAGTCACAGCAATAGACAGATCGGAGGCTGCAAAATAAACATCTTCATCACTTGACAGCTCCGATATCTATTATTAAATTATTTAAAAATAGAAAACACAGCAAAACGATGAAAATCACATGACGACGACAACTAATGAAAAGGGAAAGGATACAAAGTTACAAGAAGAGATGATATAAAGAATCACAAAGAAAAAAAAACTCTTGGGACTAAAAGAAAAAAAAGGAATAAAAGAAGAGAAATTAACTACGAGAAAAAAAAAGCAAAACAAAGATGGTGAAAATGAAGGAATAAAAATAAACAAAAAGCTAAAAAAAAACAGTGACAATAGACTTTTGTTCTTGTTTTAGTGTTAAAACCCCGCCTCCAAAGGATGCAAAAGTATTTCTGAAACTTCCTATATATATATAAAATATTTCAATTAAAAGAATAATGTGTTTATCTCTAATATCAAATAAAGACAGATTGCTAATACTGCGTGGTTATAATTAAAGTTCCCCACTTCAGCGTGGTCTCCTTGTACGGATAGTAATGCAACTTTGTATAAGCTATGAAGAGCATGGGGAAGAGAATTCCTACAAAAAACAAATTACTTCAAGGAGTTGCCACCAGGTGAAATAGTGGCACTTTATGAAATGCGCAATGTGTCTGTGAACGATCAATGTGCAGAATTCACCATGCCATTGGAAAAGAAAGAACGTGCACTTATGGTGAATTATTAATTATTTATTGATTTTAAACCCATACTGACAATAATTTCAACCACATCAATAAGCAATTGAAACAATCCCAGGTTCTGTCTAATTCATTTGCAGTCACGAAAGTTTCAAACTTAAGAAATAATTGTTTTATTATTATTTAATAGCATGCACATTTAAGAAATATAAGTTATTTTGTAATATTTACATTAAAGTGATCTTAACTGACAAAACAACCGCATTTTCAGTAAGCAGTGTCGTTCTTCTTACTGCATACATCCATTCTTTTCTCATTTCTGAATTCTTCAGTATAGTAATAAAACTTGTCTGACAAAGTCACGTTTGTTTGTTGGATAGAGGTAAAATAAACTATTTAAATATCTTTTAATTTCTGAAAGTTTCCCAGAAGCCATTTGAAATAAAGGAATATCCACGTGTGTAAGATGCAAATTGAATGTCGGACTCACTTTCAAAGTTGGTGATAACTGATATAACCATGTGACAATGCTTTTTGGAGGCATGGCTAAAAGGGATAGTTTCTGTGCAAATTTCCCGTATTTGGAGATGACAGATTAAAAAAAAACATTAATCACGTTATGATTTTGTAAATTTCCCCAGGAAATAATTTTAGCTCAATATGATAATTGTTCCTTATTGCAGGAAAGCTTTATTTCTTATCCTGTTTGAGAGTTTTGTACATATGAGAGGTTTTCGTTGATTATCTCAACTCGCACAGGTCCATTCCGCAGCGCCAATGTTAACAAATGAAAGTCCAACTTTATTGGGACCAAGTAAATGCCATTGCTTCCAGTGTTGAAGCATTTGCTTTGCCTCTTGTGAAGACCAGAAAGTCAAATTCAACAGAAAAGTTTAAATATTTGCAAGAAAATAGCTTTTACAGTTATTCAAATTCAAAACAACCAAAATATTCAATACGAATTAAACAAACAAATAACTGCAATCACTGGCCTCAGTCATTTATTGGTCTCTACAGTACGGGTGTTAGATGCTTCACTTATTCCACTGCTGGAGCGATTCCTCTATTATCTCATCTCACTCCTTGGGTAGATACACACCATGGGTTGTAATGAAATTATTACTAATCATTACATATATCAGTTTAAAGTTAAAATTAAAGAAAATCACCAATAAAGCCAACGATGAAAATGATAATCTCTGTCAAGAGTTTATTGTAAAAGTTTATAGAATTCACAAATGAATATTATAATAAATAAAAAGTTACAAGAATTAAATATACACTCAAGCTCAAAAGTTAAGGGTTTGTTAGTTTCAGAGCCATTACATGCATCTGTGTCCATCCTGAATATTCTGTGTATCAAGCCACATGGTGCCCGATTTATGAATGTTAAGGGAATACACAGAGGGAGTTTCCGAGCAAACAGTCCAATCTTTTTTAATCGCCTGTGCTTAGAATGCTTTGATTGTTGGTAGATACCAGGTCCCTATTGTCCTCCAAATGAGAGATTTGCCGCCCTGTTTTTGTGAGATCTGCGCATGTATCATCGATTAGTCTGGTCAGGCACTTCCGTCTGATTTAATGACAGGACGCCGCCGTTACCGTTGGACCCCGTTGTCCATTGTGACAGGAAAACATAATTGATCAGCTACCGGAAGGGCTGCGCAGTTCAAACTTCCACCGGCCATCTCTCATTTGGAGGAAAATAGTGAGTTCCCAAGCAATGCTTCAATTGTGGCGTAGACACTTGGAATGAGATATTGGCCCTCCAGGGGCATAGTGATGCTTGGATGTTCAAGTCCAAAGCACTGATGAATCTTCTCCACAAGCTGGATATAACGCTGATCATTTATTGTTGTAAGTGGTTAAGTGCTGTTTCAATCTTTTATTTAATGATTGTGTAGTACAGCCAATGTATTTTTGGTCACAATTGCAGCATGGAATGCCATAAATCACTTCAAATTATATTATTATTTAAAAGTCAGTATTTAATGCTGGGAAGGGGGTGAAGGATGAAGAAAGGCTTGTGAAAAAGATAAAACTTCATAGACTAAGATTTGATATCGTTAAAAGACGATGAAAAGGATCTCCAAAAGATGAAATTGAGAAGATGGAGACAAACAGAAAAGAATGGGAAGATGTCTTTATGGAAACCAAGGCTCTCAAGAGAACATTAAATCAAGAAATTAATAGTAGGGTTAGGGGTGAGAGCCCTTTTAGTAATATCCATAAATGACAATGATTGAAACAAAATAAAACAAGAGATTTATCTGATTGAATTTTATCTTAAAAAGTATAATATATAAATGAAAAATTGAGCAATGAATTGAGGTATTTTCAATAATTTCATTTTTAAATCAATGGAATCTCAATTTACTTGTTTCAGGGAAATTAAAAATTTGTATTCTTTCAATAAGTTAAGAAAAAAAATGATTAAGATGTAGTATGGTAAACGAGTTTAGTTTTAGCTTTGTTTATAACTTTTCCACACATCTAACGACACATCTTAAATAAAAAATAAAGTGGTTTACGGCATTTCATGCCGCAACTGCGACAAAAATACATTGGCTATACTACACAATTATTAAATAAAAAATTGAAACAGCACTTAATTACAAAAATAAAGATCATTTTAAATCCATTCTTTATCAACATAACCAGAAGACTAACCACACCCCTAGCTTTGAACACATTCAGATAATAGATCAAGCCAAAACTGTCTTCTCCCTCACTTTACTTGAGTCTTGGCATATCACCAAATCTCCCACAATCAATAGTGAACTATCCAATCACACCATCAGAGGCTATTTAAACACAGCTCTCCCAATACCACCCACAATTGAAAATAATCTGTAGGCAGATTAAAACGTCCTATCCTCCATATTTTAAATGACATTAATGACTTAGGTAATTTTAGAATTTTATGATTTGTTGGGATTCCAACCACAAGGATTATTAAATACTATCCCATTTTACTTATTACTATGGTGCAACAAAGGTCTCAACCATTTAATACCCAGTATTCTATTTTCCAATAATCTTAGTGCTTCCTATTACTACAAACACAGCATTATGGCATGAAACAGTTAAATGACAACAAGGACATCTACAAAGAATATTTACGCAACGGCAAGGAAGACCAGATCAACTTCATGGCATCCACTACGCAGTTAGACAAGTGCCAATTTCATTTCGCATATTACAGAGCCTTAAACACTAAGGATACCATCAACCATATTAATCAATTTATCACTTAATAGAACTTTAAACTCTACTAAATCACACATCAAATTTAATAGGACTTGCATATAACTAAAAATGATACCCGTATCCTTGAAGATAAAAAACTTAATGACACCCAACACGGCCAAGATATAGCAATGGAGGCAGCTCAAAAATTTTTAAATGAAAGAATAAGAATTAGAAAGTATCACAAATCCTTAACTAGCGTTAAAATCCTCTCAAATAAACTGAAACCTCTTATGCGAAAGAAGAACTTTATTAATTTAAGTAAATATACAATATCAGTCTTACAGCCCAAAGGAACCATGTCCTAACCCATCTCAAAAAACTTTACAACCACAACTTCAATAATGGGAATAATGTTCAATAAAGTTATCAATTTTTTTTTCATTCCTAATTATTTTCAGTTTGTTATTAGTCCCTGTCAAATGTTTTGTTTCAGTGTCAACAGCAGTAGTGGAGAAACTTACAAATTGTAATAGTAGGTAATGCCATTTAAAAAAAAGTTTAAAACTGGGCAAAAAAATTAACAAATATACAAATTATCAATTGATTTCATTAATGAAACAGATTTTTTAGTTACTAGAAATTGATGCACAAACTTAAATACAAAAGAAAATGGTTTAAGATATTTCTTTGTGAATTGGTTTATGTAATAAATGTTTCATAAAGATGCAATCTTAAAATTTTCGCTGAAATTAATATAAAAGTAGTTTTCAAGTAAAGATTTCTCCAATTTTGTTACACATGAATTATTTGAAAAAGATGTTCCAACTATGTCATCTCAAAAAAATGCAATTTTAGACCTTTGATAATTCTTCATTGGCTTTGAGTTTTTATTTCAGATTTGCTTCAAAGACAATTTGTGTTCATAAAAATTAATATAATTGCTAATGTAATTTTGCTCGTCAGTAAAATACAAGGAGTGGGAAAACAATCTTAATAAGCGAGCCATTGGCTAAAGTAACTTGTGAAAATGACTTTTTAGAAAGGGTTCTTTTCCTCTGATTTCACTTTCACGAAGTATTGATGATCCATGTCATATGACATAAAACAGCTTCAGGTGGGTATGAAATGGAAAGTGTATCATTAGCAGCTTTTAACAGCTTAATTTCTGAGAGAATAAAAATCTTATGTCAAGATTATTGAGTTTTATGAATTTTTGGATTGATAATTTGCAATAAGTGAACTTTTGGGACAATAAACTTTGTCAATGTTTCACTGAAGTCACTCTAAACTCAACTAATTTACTTGGATCAAAATTTTATAATAATTTTGAGATCGTAGTCTTCCAAATACTTTTTTCACATCGATGTATCACTTGTCGGAATACCAACAGATCAAAAACACATTTCAATGCTTTATTGTTGTTTTTCTTTTACAGCACACCAAATATTCTAGTTTTATTTTACTGTTTTAAGGTATATTTCTAGTAAAGAAAAAAAAAAAGCTAAAAGTTAATCTAAGAATCACATACTTCATAATAATTCATATATATATATAGATTCATTATTAAATCTGAAAGTTAGGTTACTCGTACTATATAGATAGGTCCTTTGTTTTTATGTAAAGAACTCATTAAATTTCTTGGCTAAAACGGAGAATACAGCACAAGCCAATCACAGTCTTCCTAAGGATACATCTGCGCAGGGATACATGATAGTGCCGACGGGGGCGTTTTAACATGTTATTTTATAGTTGATTGCCCCTTTTAGCAAGAGGAGGCTTCAACCGGTACCAGAAAATGTAGTCTTACCTTAATCTCATTCTACTTTTCATTAGTTAATTGAAAAACTAAAATTTATATCTTAAAAGTAATGCCAAGGCAGCCATCTTGTTAAAAGCCTGTGTGCCGTGATATCCGGTTTCACCAATTTCTCCACGTAAAACCAAATTTTGGAAATGATTAAAATTTCTACTGAATATTATAATGAAACTGTCCCCAAAATTGAAATGGAAACCAAACAATATCATTAGATGTAAAAAAAGGTGATGAAATATATTGAGATAGGATTTGATCTATGATTAACTGGAACATGATGGATGAATATCAGAAGGACAAAAAGTAGTGGGAATTTCAGAATATTTAGAGAAAGAAATGAAAAGAAAACAAACAAATCACTACATGTGTAGGACATGATATCAGGACCAAAAAAAATTGTAAGAAGTATGTTTGATCCTGCACCTTTCATCAATCTGGAATAGATAGAACTGTGACCTATCGGAGGAGGCAACTGCCTTCCGATTTTCTATGGTGAAATGCAAGGCACTTTTGCTAATATGTATCAGGTAATATCGTTATTTGAATGTGGGCGTCTGATCTTAAAGTCCATGGAGAGAAAGGTTGTGCGCACAGTGAAATATGACACACTAGGGTTTGATCTTCCCATTGTATTTTCTTAGATGTTGGCAGACGACTCCTTCAGTGGTCATTGGTTGTCACTGGCGAACTGTATCTCCACCATTCCGGTGCTGTACACTGCCGCATTAACCATTAGGCTAAAAAGGCTTAGCCTTTCTGCCGTCGGTGGGAAAGCGCCTTTGAAATCTATATAGGTACTCGGCTCTTTTTTGCCAAGTACTCCTAGCTCAAACAAGCTTTTATCCAGCCCTGGTTGTACACCTTAATCACAATGGAACAGTAACAGTTCATCAGTCATGACGTCACATAAATAATGATACCTTTCAAGTGACAACCTATGATCATCCCATACTAGGAGTCTTAAATCACCATTTTCAGGTTACATCAACATACTAATGTGACAGTATCTGGTGCTCTCTCCTGTGTAGTCATATTATCTGTCCATATGATAGCTGAATGTAAGATATTCCACTAGGCCAGGAAGTCATAATAATTTGATTATACATTATACATAATTTAAATAAATGCATCTGTAAAAATGGTTTATTAATGAATTTTATATATTAATTTTAAATTTCGAGACTTCATAATTAATTTCAATTTTTTGATTATATAATTTTTAAATAATAAAATTTTATAATAAATTAAAAAAAAAACATATTTTAATTTTTTAACAAAATATTTAGATATATAAATTACAAATATAGAAACTATACTGGCACTAACCTTAATCTAAAACTTTAAATGACCCCGACGTTTCAGAGCTTCATGGATTCAGCCCCCTTTTCAAGTGGAATGAGTCATATTTAACGAAAAACTTTCCTTATCTGAGATAAATAGACAGATAAGGAAAGTTTTTCGTTAAATATGGCTCGTTCCACTTGAAAAGGGGGCTTAATCCATGAAGCTCTGAAACGTCGTGGTCATTTAAAGTTTTAGATTAAGGTTAGTGCCAGTACAGTTTCTATATTTTTAATTTATGATGGTTAGGCACGTTAATTTTGTTGTATGTATTTAGATATATAACTTTCCAAAAACATAAAATTAACAACATTTCTAATTGTTTTCAGTTATAATTTTTTATTTAATTTTGTAGGTAATTACTTTTCTTTTTTACTATTATTTCCCCATCATATATTCCTGCAGACAGTTGGGGAACAGTGGACAAAGTTTGATGGTCTGGGATTCAATCCTTCAGAATATATCTGTACCCTTTATGATTTGATGCTAGACAGAATATGGTAGTGCGTTACTGCCCAGTGGCTCACTCAAAACGGGGGGGGGGGGGGGACCCTAACAGGGCTGAATCCCCCATTAAACCCAAAAATTAAAAAAGAAATAAAAGAAAGAAAGAAAAAACTAGAAGAAAACCATATAAGCACTGATGTTTCTGTATCTTATTATTTTGGAAAATGATCATTGAAATAATTTATCTGAATGGGCTTTTTAAAATATCCAGATCATTACGTCTGGAATACGTAGGGTTGGACCACATTTATAAGAACGTTTTCAACAGCGCATTGTTATGCACAAGTGAATTGAACCAGAAATCCTGTTGTTTGTTTTTGTTGTTGAGCGAGTGCAGTCAGTGTTAACATATGTACAGTAGTGTTATGTGTTCGAATGTTGACGAGTACCGATTTGGTGGGAAGGGTACATTGTAGCCCTTTCCGATGGGAAATATTCTTATTCCAGAATAATAGAAATGTGTAAGCAATGAAATTTTAAAACTTCCAAAGTCCATTATTAGTTGAATTACTGAGTCAAGTTTGAAGGCTGTTAGTGAAGTCAGGAAGAAACCAAAGGGCTGAAAACCCCATCCACGACATGCTGCCACTCCAGCTGTGGTCTATAAGGTTAAACAAAACATTATGAAAGAAAATCCTAGCACCCATAGAAATCTTGCAAAAAGAACGGGAGTTTCCAAACAACCATAACAAGCAGAATTCATAGGACCTGCATCTAAAGAAGCACTACAAAGCAAAGTTCAAAGGCTGTTGCCTCAACACATCGCCGAACGTAAGACAAACAGTCGAAAGTTGTATGAAGAGCATTTGTAGGGCAAAAAAATGGAAGTATATTGTGACGTTCGACAAAGGATGACATTACCTCAATGGCTGTAACACACCACATGCAATTTTTTATCATCATCGTGATGCTAAAGGTCGTTCAGAATGGTTCCGCCAATGTAAGGAAAAGTTTTCAAAGGGCGTCATGATCGTGACTGGTTACAGCTATCAGGGGAAGTTGCCTTTGCGAAAAGTGATGGAAGGGAAAAGGTTATTGCTACATATTATCAGGAAAACAACTTACAACTATTGAACCTCAGCGATAGTCCAGCACTGAACGGTCCTGCGTCATCTGAAGTATGGATTCATCAGGACAAGTCATACCGCCCGAACAACATTGTCCTATATGTCACGAATGGCCAACGACTCAGGAATTCTGTTCAGTTCGATCTCGGTGAAATCACCTGCTGCTTCCCCTATGGAGTACTGCGGCTTCGGTCTGTTGAAACGGGCATTAATGATAACCTCGAACTGTGGCTGGTGTATGGAAAGCCTGTCAGGAGGAGTGGAACAAGATTCCCCTTGCCACACTGCAGCGCAGCCTCCTCCAATGGAAACTTCGATGTTCATCGAATGCAGGGCAGACAAATAGAGCACAACAGATGGTGGAATTGTGGCTTTTCTTAAGACTTCTCATATTAGAAAATTCGTTCTCATAAACGTGGTCCAACCCTCCATATTGTTGCAATGACCAAATTGTATTCATTTGGTTATTTAGTTTCTTTTTTTTTTAATGTTCACCAGTCCTATTAGGTATACCTATAAAATGTATACCTGTGTTATAGGTGCTGATCGATTGTTATATATGGTTAATTAAAGATAATTAGAATTAAAAATTTATTATTATTTTCTTATCAATTACATCGCTGATTAGTTGAATTTTAATGCAGCTGATATTTTTACAATTTTTTATTTCATAGTTTTCCCAATTAATTTGACTAAATAACTTATATTTTATATAGTTATCTAGTCTTTGACCATAGTTATTATTTAATTTTGAAATATTAAAAATTTTTAGCCAATTTTTTCTAGTTCCTATATTTTCATTATAATTTTCTTTTGCTCTTTTAACTTGATAAATATTTTTTAGAATGGTTTTATAAATAAATTTTTATTTTATAGTTAAGATTTTGAATTTTTTTCTGATTTCTCTTTGTTCTTGTATTGTTTTATTTTTAAAGTTTATATAAATATCATCTAATATTTTAAAAGTTAATTTATTTATGTTTTTAATTTGATGTTTATTCAAAAATATCCAGCATTCAAGTCCATAATTTAGTACAGAATCTATTAAAGACTTAAATATTATTAATTTTTGCTTAAAAGGAAATAAATATTTAATTTTATAAAAAAGGTATGTGTATGTATGTAATTTTTTTTACAACAAAATTATAGTGTACTTCCCATGTTAATTTATTATCCACAAATATTTGTAACATATATCCCAAATTCAATGCAAATTACCAGGCTCCTTAATTCTGTCCAATTTTCAT
This sequence comes from Thereuonema tuberculata, assembly GCA_023159025.1. Classification (NCBI taxonomy): domain Eukaryota; kingdom Metazoa; phylum Arthropoda; class Chilopoda; order Scutigeromorpha; family Scutigeridae; genus Thereuonema; species Thereuonema tuberculata. The sequence continues at coordinate 1,988 of JAFIDM010029574.1, read as the reverse complement.
TAGTGTACAGGTTGGCTGGGAAGTTATTGTATCCTCCATTATATTGTAATTAATGGAAATATTTAGTATTGAATGATATTTCCTTTGTTGGGCAGATGTTCATGTTGGAATGCAGACTTACTAATTAGGGGATATGGGAACTGTAAATTCTACTACAGTGGGAAAAAATCTAATCGTGTTATATTATATGGCAAACAAATCCACCACCAACTGCCAGCTGTATTATTTATTATTGGTATACTTTGGTGCTTGGGCAAATACTACAGCAGAAAGTCAAGAGTCGTTGCCAGTTACAAACTATTAGCATCTTTACACTCACTTCCAGAATTATGGGCATATGTAGGGCTTCACTTTAGAGAAAGTTGAGGAGCAGACTCGAAAAACCAAAAAAAGTATATAATCTTTAAAATTTCAAAGAGGGCCAGGTCACCTCAACTAGTCATCTTACAAAATGAAAAAAAGCAAAACAAAACCAGGGTGTAAATTATATATTACTAGATTTTCATAGGAGTGGAGCAACCTCTATAATCCTATATAAAGAAAATAAGAATGCTATGACATTTTATTACATTATATCACTAGTTGAAGTGACAATGGTCGCCATTTACAATAATTTTCTTTCTTTATTTATCACAATACTTTTCGGAGAAAAATTAATGAAACTTTGGCAAATGAAGTATAAATCATGTATTTCATCACATATGACTTTAATTTAATATTTTGTAATCGTTAACAATGTCTATATAACTACAGCACTTTTGAAGTGTCCGTCCTTGAACAGAACCTTTCCGTGTGAATATGAAAAAAAAATGTTTTCATAATGAATTGGGCGACGAAACTGAACGAAACTTTGGTAGATAACGTAGAAAGGATGTATCTAATTAGAAATGGCTTTAAATTATTTTTTTGTAATCGTGAATTATGTCTAGGTATTTCTGAAATTTTTTACATAACTACAATCGTTTTGAAGGAGCCTTCATAATGGCCGACAGACCCTATGGCGTACAGTGTGTCAGAAGAAAAATGTTTTCATAATGAATTGGGCGACAAAACTGAACGAAACTTTAGTAAATAATGTAGAAAGGATGTATCTAATCAGAAATAGCTTTAAATTAATTTTTGGTAAACATTAACTACGTCTAGACATAACTTTAGTCGTATTGAAGTGAAGTCGACCGGAAGTGACGAGCGATGAATGTAGTCACCTGACTCTTCTTAGCCAATGAGAATGCTTAGTTTCGACCAATCAGAGAAAATACATAGCAGAAGTCGTTTTGGGTGTTTTTGACTTCTGTTATGTACAGAAAACTCGGCCAATAATTAATTCGAAGTCCACGAGGAGCGCTGCAGTCGAATTATTAGTACAGTTCGACCCGGCCGACATTACAGATTTCTCTATGAATCTGAAGGAATTTGGGTGTTGACAGAAAAAGAAAGTGATATCGAAAATTGAAACGCAATCCACATTTATTTATATTTTGATTACCATTGAAGAATCTGCGGTTTTAAAGGTGAATTTCAAAGGTACTGTAAGAGTGCGGAAGAGGGTTTGAGGTTTTTTGTGTTGCCATCGTTACTACCTCCAACTTTAAATTCGATCTAGGACAAAGATATATTCTTAATATACTTCAATCTATTCTATTTTGCCTCTTATTTTTTTTTTAACAAATTTAAAATTGAATGTTTATTAAAAATAAACACTTTATTATCAAGAAGTTGTTACTTCCTTTTGATACAACATCGTAAAAACAGTTCTGAATTGCTTCAGTTTTACGTATTGTCTTGAATTAAACCTTCTCAAGTTTCTTATATCTTATTTAGACTACAGAGTTGTTTGTGACTTTGACACTAAGATAGTACAGAAAATAAAGAAATTATTGGATTCCATCACAACTATTGAAATGTCGTCCAAAACAGTTGCAAAATCATATAATTGCGAAGTTTGTGAGAAAAGCTTTTCACAAACAAGCAGTTTAACTAATCATATG
>JAFIDM010029573.1:0-12762 GCA_023159025.1 Thereuonema tuberculata | reverse complement strand
GGTATTTGTTTATACAGTGAGGATTAGTGTATAATGCTATGAGTTTGTTTGAAATTCTATTCTTTTTTATAATTGTTGTGTTTTGTTGGAAAGAAAATGGATTAGAGCTGGGACCGTTTCTGTAAAGTGATTGTCTTTATTAAGTGGCGTTAACTGTGTGACTGTAAAAGTAAATTTGGGTCATTTATTTATTTTCAGTTTATTATTTAGTATCTTCAGTAGCAGACTGATATTTATTTATTATTGCTTTGACTTTCATTGTAGCATTCTTCTAGTTGTAGACTTCTACTAGGAATAAAACTTACCGAGGTTTTCCATGCTTTGGGTTAGCAGTGCTTCAAAAGTGTGGAGACTGTAGCTTTCGGCATCAAGGCCTCGGGCGAGAGCATTGCGTAGGTGGAGTTCGTACTCCATGAGTAATCTTCCGGTCGGGGAATTAGGTGTGGGCGCCGGCACGTGATCGTCGGTCGGGAAACCTTCCCCGTTGCCGTTGCTCGAGCTGGGGGTAGTCGCGTAAATATGGTTGTCGAAAATGATGTTGTCAGAAGGTGGCGACTGATCGTGGTCGGGCAGGTCCAGGTACAAGCCACGTTCCGTACTGTGACGGAAGCTTTCCGAACGTGCGATTCCCCGTCCAATCTCCTGTGCGCTCTTGGAGGTCGGTACCGTCTGCCTGAGGCTCGAGTGGCGGAACTGGGTGGCCCGGACTGGCGAGTCCTGCGGGGACTCCGTAGACGCCATGGGCTGCAACATTCGCTTCAGGGTGTTACTATCGAGGCTCAGACTGCCCAGGTCTCCGGACTGCGAGATTCTCTCGAACATGTCGTCCGTGCTCTTGCTCTTGTTTCGCCGCTGGGATTGTAGGTCATCCGCGGTGGAGTTGCCGCGGCTAAGAGGGCTCTCCCGGATAGACTCCATCTCACTGTAGTCAATCGACTTAGCCTCCTTGCGCAGAGCAGCGCGACCCCGTTCGCCATCCTGCGAGGCTTGTCGGAGGTTGGCCTCGCTACGGGTCTGCTTCACGCCGTGATCAAGCGGACTGGCCCGGCGCCCAGAGCCTCCGACGTTGTCATACACGGAGGTGCTGGAAGGAGCGGTGGTGATTCGTTCCCGCTGTGAGTCATGGAACGATTTGGTGTCATCACCGGTCCGGGTCTGAGCTCTGGGTAAAGTGGCCGCACCTAAAAAACAAAGAAATAATTATTAAAAAGCATTGAAAGTTTAAAAGAAAATATACTTTCATAAATATGGAAGTCAATTTTAATGTAAAGACAGAGAGGAAGGAGTGGAAACTAAAATAATAGTTCTTATGTGTTAAATTAGACATTTAAAGCATCGTAGAAAGCAACTTGAATGGTTTAAAGAAATTAGCCCAGCCATTTCAGCAAAGAATTTTCATCTTTTGTGAATTTTAAAATAGATATGAATTAAATAGAATTAAAATATAAGTTGGACTTTAAATAATCTACGTGCCAAATTTTATTAAAATCTACAAACTAAAAGGCTGAGACCAGTGTTTATAAATGGCATCTCAAAACAGTTGCTTCACGCGTAATTTGTAAACAACCTTTTAGTGTTTTTTTTTTAAAGTTATTAAAAGGCCAGCACACAAGATATTTTTAAAAAACATGAAATAAAAATGAACTACTTTCGGCCCGAACCAGCGGGCCATTTACAAGTAAAATGACAGGAGATGTTGGGAGATTATATGGAAACTTTAAACCACAGCATGAGGTCAATATCGTCCAGCATCGATCAAAGATGCAAAATAGGCGAAACCACTATCAGGAAAAGGGTTTCTTGAACCTCACAAGACATCTTGCAATAGTGTAAGAGAAAAAAATTACCTATGAAAACAAAAAAAATTGTAGGGGGAAACATGATGGTGACCAATATAATACACTAATAACTCCAAGGCAAATTATACCCAAGTTTTACCGAACCCGTATTCCGATACAGTTTTTACGGAAAGGCTATCGTTATAACAGGATGAATCCATTAATATAAAAAAATGACTTCTTGCACTTCCTAAGCATGCTATCGGGCTCATAACAATTAACAGTCGGGCATTCGTAATTTCACCGATGTCCCTGCTCCGGCACCGCAGTTAAGTAATTTGTACCCTATTGCGGACGGCCAATGAGTGCTGATATCCTTACTAAGAAGCTGTCCCGTTTTCCCTATATATCTACATGGAGGGCATAAACGACACCCTTAGGATTTTGCGGGACGGTGATTCTCTTCAATCCCATTGATAAAATTGGCAATATTAACCCTAATGGAGGAGGTTAACAAAATACCAACCCGCAACATCATCTTTTTCAAAATAGGGAAAATGGTTGGTGATAAGGGATTGACATAAATACCTTGGAGGTTAAAACTTTTAATTTTTTTATCATTTTTTTTTAGTAATATTTTATATTAATGGATTCGTCCTGTTACAACGACACCGTTTCCGTAAAAACTATATCGGAATACGGGTTCGGTAAAACTTAGCTATAATGTGCCTTGGAGTTGTTAGTGTATTGTATTGCCATCATCTTCCCCCTACTATTTTTTGCTTTTATAGTTTTTTTTTTCTCTATTTTGGTTGGGTGGACACTATTGCAAGATGTCTTGTGAGGTTCGCGAAATCCTTTTCCTGATAGTGGTTTCTATTTTGCATCTTTCGTCACCGCTGGGCGATAGTGACGTCATGCTGTGGTTTGGAGTTTCGATATAATCTCCCGTCATCTCCTGTCATTTTACTTGTAAATGACCTGTGGTTCGGACCGAAACTTAGTTAATTTTTATTTCATGTTTTTTAAAAATATCTTGTATGTTGGGCTTTTAATAAGTTTTTTTTAAAAACAAAAAAATTAACTACACATAAAAAATGCTTCAACCTTTTAGTGTGAAAACCTTTTAAGTTTTTTTTAACAATTTAAGTAATAAATTTTTTACATGTGCTACAGAGTGATCCAAATTTTAAGTAACGGCCATACACACCAATATGGAATAAAACAATTAAAAATGCTAAAAAATACAGACAGTATCGATTTGAAAGCGTACAAATCTTCCTCAATGTAAACTGGAGACACAAAAACACCCCCTTTAATACATGTCTCAAAGGAGACCAAAACTTAAAAGGGTTGTGAACCCCCATGGAATCAAACGACTCCTTCAATGAAATGCCTTCACCAATCAGTGAACAAGCGCCCTCATTTGGTGCCTGAAAGAACTTTAAAAAATAAACAAATCCACGTGTATTGAGGAAGCTTTGAAAACAAAGGAATTGAAAGTATTTTATTTATTTTTCTTTCTTCCTTCCCGACCCATGGAATCGGTCCTTATTTTAACAACGAAAACTTGTTACAACGACCAATATCAGTGAAGGAAATGTATCAATATGGATTTCCTGTTAAGCCCAAGGACCACGCGTTTTATTTAATAATGGGGATGTTTAAGGTCCTTGGTTCGAGGCTAAAAAAGTCACGTGATGAAGGGACTCACGTTTTAAATCCTTCCTAAAAACTGCTGAATTTCGGATCTTTATTCAAGAAGATTCAAACTAGAATTCTAGTTTGAATCTTCTTAAATAAAGATCCGAAATTCAGCAGTATTAGGAAGGATTAAAACGTGAGTCCCTTCATCACATGACTTTTTTAGCCTGGAACCAAAGAACATTAAACATCCCCATTGACCAATCTAATGAATTGTTTTTTTAAACATACTGTCTTTCTAATAGTTCTATGTAAAAGTGGTCTGTGTTGTAATCTTTTTAATCTAATATTGTTTTGTGATTACTTTTAAACAATTTCCCGAGAATTGTAACCTTAGGAATGGGTCGGGAAGGAAGAAAGAAAAATAAATAAAATTCTTTCCATTCCATTGTTTTCAAAGCTTCCTCAATACATGTGGATTTGTTTATTTTTTAAAGTTCTTTCAGGCACCAAATGAGGGCGTTTCTTCCCAGTTCACTGATTGATGAAGGCATTTCATTGGAATCGTCGTTTGATTCCACGGGGTTCACAACCCTTTTAAGTTTTGGCCTCCTTTGCGACATGCATTAAAGGGGGTGTTTTTTGTGTCTCCAGTTTACATTGAGGAAGATTTGTACGTTTTCAAATCAAAACTGTCTGTATTTTTTAGTCATTTTAATTGTTTTTTTAACACTTCAAAACTTTTTTGAAATTCTACATAAAGAAGGTTTTTGGATCTTAATGAAATAGAACGACAACATCTTCAAAAATTATTCATCTATGATCAGCTAGAGCGATTCAGCATTTGTAGATTTGGATTAAAATGCCAAAAAATGGCGTTTGTGATATTCAAATTTGAGGGCAAGTTTCGATGATAAAAGAAAAGTTATTCATCAGTAAATAAACTTAAGAAAAATAGATCAACAACAGTGATCGCAAAACAACAAAGGAAATAACACAAACAACTATAAACAAAAGGAAACAACATAAACAAAATAAACATTAAAAAAAGCCTTGGGACTTTTCTGAGGCTAAAATGTTGATTAAATTGAGTTGGATCAAAGAAGTTAGACATTGACAAAGAGTCAGACTGATTCATAATGTCACGTATTTTATAATGAATGACAGAAAATATTATCTAACTTCAGGTTAAATATAAAATTGTTTGTTAAATAATATATTCATTGTAGCAGCGTAATAAAGCATATAATGCAAGAATATGATATAACAATGTGCAAGAGCACTTACAAAAGAACTTAGTGTCTGCTTTTCCTATGTTAGTCCTTTAAATCTAGTCTTAGTTTATTTTAAAGCGTGAAAACGACAAAAAAAGAAAAGCTTATATTTATATTCAAACTATGTAATGTCAACTGAAAACAAATAAAAATTTTCACGGTAAAGCATTAGAATCTAAACAAGGTTGTTGTCGCGGTGTTTTTGTCATCGAGACCCGGCTTCGAAAAGATTTCAAAGGTAAAAGCAGGTATTTGCAGATGAAATGCCAGTTATGCAATCTCTTACGTAATTCTAAGGGATTAAAACGTCGCCAGATGGCGCTTGTGATTTGCAATTGTGAAGCGGCAAATATGCTGCCTGTAAGGCAGTGGTTTGAGACTTCCGTTCTAAGTGGAGTGTGGTCTTTGAAGTCTAGGACAGTTCCACTTAGAACTGTCTTTTCTGAGCAGCGGCAGCTCATAACACCAATGTAGCAGTTGGGGAAGGCTGGCGCAAGACACAACGCTGATTTGCGGAATTCAGCTCAAGATATAGGCGTATCCCTAGTGAACCCCGCGGTAGACCATAAGATGAAGGACTAGATTAAATCTGATATTGACAGATTCGAGAACTTACCTAAAAACCGGATTTAAACTATGTAACTTTTCGATATTTGTAGGCTATAGACAAATTTAAGATGGGGAAATGGGTTCCAAATGAAGCACAAAACAAGAAGATTGAATATCTGTTTTCACCCAAACGAACGACATTTTGAAGAAAAATGATAATCGGCGACGTTAGCAACAACAGGTCGACCACGAAACCTGAACACAGGGTCTCTTACTATATCCCAGGAAGATGATGGACAGTTTGTAGGTTTGATTCATTCTTGACACCAGCTGCAACAATAACAGCGGACAGATATTGTCACGAAACTGACATCATGCGTGGAAAGTTATTGACCAAACAGCCGATATTAGTCAATTAGCCTATCGTTCTCCACGGTAACGGAGGAGGCCAGATTAGACGCCAAAAGATCCACATACAGTTGAGCTACGAAACGTTACCTCATCTACCTTCTTCGTCATATCTGTCCTCTAAGGACTTTAACTTCTTAAAGCATCTGGACACTACCAGCTGTTACGAAATCAAATATCAGTTGAAATAGCATTCCAAGAGTTTGTTCATTTTCATAGCGTCATGTTTGTTTGGTTTTTTGAAATTTTGAAAGAAACTTTGTATTTCAAATACAATTTACAAAATGTAATTGGTAAATGTTTGCTGATGATGATTATTACTTTGATGTATAAACTTTATTGCGCGCCGAGTTGTGCATGTTTGAAGTTTCCATCTTTCTGCAGCTATCTAACAGTTAGATCGTCGATAATTCTTAAAAATGCATACCAAGTTTGAGGAAGATTCATAAATTGATTTTATCACAATTTTAACACAACAGACAGTTGTTGAAGGACGAAATACATTGATTTTTTTGAGTCTCATTTTCGTAGGAAATTAGGCTATTAGGTTTTTCTTGATAATTTTCTTTATAATTTCCGAATGATGTAATGCTTTAGCAAATATTTTAAAATAACAGTAGATAAACTTAATTCTTATTCGTTTTTACTTGTCTTAATGATTAATTGTAAGATTAATAATTTCCTTTGAGAAATTCTGCATTTCTATCAACAAATAAAGACCACCATTCATAGCATCAGTGGTTCGCCGACAATGAAGGTTCCCAGTAAATGCCACATCAATTCTGATTTATTACCAACAGCTGTCTACAGGATTTATTGCTCATCTAGATAGGGTTATTCGAGTGGCATCTAATCCACTTAAATGCGAATGGAATATTCCATTTATCAAAGTGGCCAAACTGCATTAATGTTTTGCTATATTAACATTTCCCAACTTATGGTTGGCGAACCCCCCTGGCGATTTTACAAAAATTCCAAAGGGTTCACCGTAAAAAAAAATCTGCGGAGGAATCGCCATCAAATTATTTTAATTTTACTTAAAGCTACGTTTAACTTATAACGATTACAGACTGTTTGTAATAGTATTTGTTAGGATTACAATCCACACATTCTGTTGAAAAGAAAAAAGACTAAGAATCTTTGAAATAGAAAGTTTTGGTTTGTCAGCCTATGTTCAGATATAAAGAGAGGCTTATGTAATCGGCCAGTCTGTGTAGATCGCGAATAACTTTTGAACTCTGCATGAATCTTCTTCAATCTTGGAATGCATATTTAAGATGATTTTGGATTATCTAACTTTTATATTTGGAATCTTTTCTAAGCGAATTGTTATCGAAAAAATACACGAAAATGTGACAAAAATTCCCACAGAAAAGAATCAGAATCTAAACAACAAGATTTCTTTCAATATGTTAAATGGTGATTTCTAATTCTTTTAGTCAGTCCCTTAATTTACGTGTCACATGATTAATATACCTTTTTATATGATTAAAACGTGGATTGAGTTGAATTCTACATTTAGGAGACATATTTTATTTTAGGAACGACAACAAGGAACAAACGAAGATGGGTTGACAGAAGATTTATCTTGTATTATTATTTTTATTGTAGAAAAAAAATTGTAGATAATTAATAATTATATGGTCATTCAGTGACTCATCGATTGGTTTCCAATTTCTTTGTTTTCCTTCTTTATTTTTATGTATAAACATCTTATGCCCCACATATCTTTACATTTTTTTACCTAACTTTTCTCTGATAACTAAACGGTCACTGAATGAAAAAAATAGAGAGAAAAATATGAGACTGAATGGGGGAAATGACTTCATCATTTAAGCAACCAAAGTGTTTCGTGATTGGCTGCATTCAGATGATTACTCCAGCTAATCTGATACGACAACATGATTGTCCAATCCTTGACGCTGATCTTACTTTTATGCAATGATCGGTGGTGATAGCCTCCTAATCACGTGACGTATTTCACACAAGGCGTCACAAAGTTCCGTTCAAATCAGTCGAAACCTTTCTTTAAAACATTCATCGCACGTCACATGAGTGTTGTAGTGTGTAGTGACCGATTAAACCGAAACATCAATTTCTAATGCTTTTCTAAGGGAATTGTTTTCGCCTTCTCGACTAGATCCACTTGGTAAAAGATTTCAAATTTAATACTTAGATGATCTCTTATTCTTAATATGTATACCATGTTTCAGGAAGATCTATAAAGTGGTTCCAAAGTGATTAAGAAAGACAGACATAAGGACACAGATTGACTGATTTTATGTTCCTTGAAAATGAGGTTAAAAATGGAATTTAGCCGTTGATAAAGTATCCATGATAGAATTAGGTCCACATCTAGTCACGTGAGGAACACCAGATGCTAACTGATTGATTGAATAATAATTAAAAGTTGTTTCCTACACATTTTCCTTCTGGTAAGCGATGTACCTTTCACGCCAGATGAATTGATGTCTGGAATCCGATTGCAGACTGAATCGACTCCCGTCGGAGAACAGCACATCCCCATTGATCCATTCGACGGATTCAACACCAGTCCAAACGCCTTCTAGGTTCTCTCTGGATAGCGGCATACAGATGACCGGCCTTCGAACTTACAGCCCTACATGTCGCAGCCGTCGAGCCACAGTTTGGCGTCATATGTTTGCTCCAGGGCTGGAATAGAGGCGACTTGGAAGCTGACTCACCGTCTGATGTCGATTGCGTTTCCCTGTTACCGCTAAACATCGGTCTTCATGTGCATTCGTAGAGCGAGGGCGACCTCCTCCAGTGCGTCGAAACACATTCAACGCCTGCACACTCGCTTGAAACGCTGCCCAGAGTCTGGAGAATGTGTTCTTTCAAGGCACCAAGCGCGATTCCAGACTCCCTAGCAACATCGGTGATTGTGTGGCCTTCTTCCAACTTTCCGATAATCCTTCCCGGATGAAATCATCGAGATGATGTCTTCGAGATATGACAAAAAGTTCACGTTTGTAGAGTTAGTCTTTCACGTCCAGAATTTCAGACAAAGACAGTTCAACAGCCATACCAATTTGCTATTTATCTGATTTCGAGCTACCGTGTGACCCCTATGCGCGCCATTCGGAAATTTGCAAGTGGATCTGTTTTCTACTGAATATCTACAGTTACGAAAATTGCCACAAGTTGTTTTGTCGGATTCAATGTCTGTAACCTTAAGAATGGCGTTCATCCTTAAGTTTATATATAAGATTTGTGACTTTATACTGCTTTGACTTTCGATTTATCATCAACTTGACTGACGACGGAAATTATGTCGACGAATATCTAAAATTTTCCATAAATAAACAAAATACATTAATGAAAATGTTCTTTGCTAAAGCTTAATTCCAAACTTGCAATCCTTGATAAAAAGAATGAATACAATAGAATATTCGTTACTTGAACTCCATTATCCCAACCACCGCCGCTCAAAGAAAGTTTTACTATCTACTGTTAGTACACTGGTATTTTTAAGCTGAAATATTCTCTTGCCGATTAATTCATTTATTTGAAGATATATAGAAATAGTCTTAAATTTCTCATTACAGGTTTAGAAAATCAAAAATCCATTACTTTCCTAAGAAAAGGAGGCTCAAGAAGTCAATCAGTCTGTTTATGTGTACACACAGACATTTTGTACGCTGGATCGATCTTCCTGAAACTTAGTACATATATTTAAGAACTTCAAACAATCTAACTTTTCTATTTGAAATCTTTTCTATTTTGAGTCCTTGTCAAGAAATTAGCGCCAGAAGACAATTAAAACTCCCAAAGAAAAACATTACAATCTAAACATAGGATTTCCATCGATGTCTTAAACAATGAATATTAATTCTTTTCACTAATCTCATGGTTTGTTAAGAATAAAACAAATACATTCATGTTTGTGTAAAAAAAAGAAATGTATAAAGTTACTGAAGATCTTACCATGAATTTAAATAAAGTAGCAGACGAAGTAGTTTCGCCTGCATCTGTCTTAATCTAACTTTATGTAATTCTTCAAATAATTATGAGCAAAACTCCAATGTCCGGTTTGCACATTATAATTTGATGTAAATCTTGCGAGGCATATTTATACAGTTCTTAAGGTCAGACATATTTCCTTCACAATAACTGCATAATTAAAACTACCAAAACAATTAAAAATAAAGAGTGTTTGTAGTCTTGACGACTTTAATGTAGTAAAATTTTAGCAAGTTGTCTTCAAGAAACCACTGTGTAAGACAAAAGAAACAAATCTTTACAACTATCTTTAATGAAGTCTTTTCAGTCTGCCTGTAAGACAAGGAATTTTAATGAGTTTTAGCAATGGCTGTCATGTTTTCATCGGGTGTCGGATAATACTTAATGGAAACAGTTGAGTTGAAAACTTTTAGCCTAACTACGTTTTCTATGAAAAACAATGAATGCCCTAAGAAGGATTTAATGGAACTTCGATCTGTAATTTTAATAATTAAAGTCTGGAAGAAATAATAAAATGTAATTTATCCAAATTGGTACCAATGACCAGGAAGTCCGGTTTACGAACCAATAGATGAATTGTCTTCTAGGTGTATTTAAGAAAGGACATAACTTTTATAAGTGAAATGTTTTTGGTGTGAAATTACAGCGAGAAAGTGACAAAAATTTCCATAAACAAATATTAGAATCTAAACAACGGAATTCAATCGATATCTTAACCAAAGCTCATTAATCCACTTATCAATATCTGCATAATCAATGTACGATTAAAAGTTACTACATTATTTCAGTATTCCGAATTTCATTATTTTTTTGTACGAGATGAAAGAAAAAAAATAGCTACTATTGTATTCGGTAGAGGTTTCAAACGGAGGCTTTATAAGATTTAAGGAAAGCAGGGTTCAATTATTTTTTTGCTTTCTACTCAATATCATTATAATTTAATTCGAATTTCAGTAAATACAGTTTGTTTTAATTAATGTCAGATGGAGAGATTTTCGCATAGAGTCGGTCCGAAATTAATGAAAACCAATTCTAACTCTTCGTATCGTTCAATTATTGTGTTTCCTATCCTGTACTAAATTGAGCGCAAGCCCCAAACGGTTAATTCATTCAATTTCAAACCTGCATCGGAGGTGCAAATATGTATTCCTCTGGCATTTGTCATTGTTGAGATAACAGCTAACCAAACCGAACTGTCTGTCAGGATTTATTGGCGCGGTTCTGCAATGGTTACCAAGCAATTCAAGAAGAGATACAACTGGTTATAAGCTGGTAAAATAGCTTATGATCATTCGCAATTACGAAAACTGACTAAACGATACTCAAAGAATCGATGGAACGAATGAATAATGATAGAAAGAAAGGCCGTGTTTCATAATTAGAGCCTGGAAATGCAGTAACTCAAAATATAACTGCTTCTGGTACTTTTCGGCCAATCAATCTATCATCCACTTATAGAATTGGACGAGTATCAAAATGCCGTAATTTATGACACCAATTCCACGGAATACTAGGGATTAACTGACACTAGTTAATCAGCCAATTGATGTATTCAGTTTAACCCTTTCACTAAGATGTCAAATCATTATCTTGTCATGTACAGACATTTACAATTGTCAGCACTTTTAAAATACGTTTAGAACAAATAAATTAAAATATTCAAGAAGTTTGAGAAATCTTCAAACCTTCTTTTCTTAAAAGTTTTGTTTATTTGTTTGCTTTTTTTTAAATTATAATATTCGTTCAAACAGTATAATTTTTTTAATTTCTGAAAAAAAAATTAAGCGATATTGCTTAACTAATTCGTTAAAATCCGATTAATTTAATCCTTATTATGAATCCAAATACTAATTAATGCATTTAGGTAAAAGGATTAAACAACTTCATTAACAATGAAACATTTATAGGAAATCCATTATTTAGATTCCAATACTTTTCTGTAGAAATTTTTGTCACCTTCCACCTCTAACTTCTCGAGAAGGATCCCCAGATTTTAAATATAAAAGTTAAATCGTCTTTAGACCTTAAATATGCTTACAAAGTTTTAAGAATATCAACCCAGGATTCAAATATTATTAGGTAAAATACAAGATATTCATAATTAAAGTTTTTATTTCGAAAACTATACCTGGAGAACCAATCAGAGGAACGACTTCATATTTCACATGAGGACCTTCGGTGGCGATGTTTGGAAAAAACATCTTCAGAAGGTGGCCACTAGGGCGATATGGCGCTGCAGTACTATAGTGGATACAAATGGTTCGTTGCATGTTATAAAAGGACCTGTTCGACATGGTTCCCCCGTATCGGAAACATATCGGAAAAGTCGCAACATCGCATGTTCAACCACAGCACGTACAGTGTCACTCGTAATGCTGTGAAAATGGCGTCTAATGCTGGTATTCAAGTCCTCTATCGTGAAAATGTTCACGATAGACAAGGAATGCTCCACAGTCGTTGAGGTTGAGATCCAGCGAACGTGCTGGCCACGTTGTACGAAAATGGTGGCTGATGATTCTGGTATCAGTAAAAGTAGCCCGAAGGAACTAGTAACTTGGCGTAGGTGGCGAAGCGAGATGGGGCACCATCTTGCAAGAAAACCGTTGCATTCAGTCATTGATACTGATGAAGTGTGGGAATCACCTGGTTGACTGACAGATGCATAAGGTGGACACAACTATGCAGGTGTTGGGACTTTTAATAGCTCTAAGAAAAAGAAAGTTTTAGATGTGGATATGAAACCACACCCAACGGTGACCTTTGGTAAATGAAGTGGTAAGGGTTGCAAGACGTGTGGGTTAACAGGTGCCCAAATTCTGCAGTTGTGAATATTCACATCACCATTCAGATGGAAGTGAGTTTCATAAGTCCACAAAATGTTCAATCACCAGTCGGCTTGCATCAGTTCGAGCAAGAAACTACAGAGCAATGTTTCATGTATACTTCTGTCAGGAGTCAGTAATTCCTGAACAATGCAGATCTTTTGTGGGTACCAGCGCAAATTTTGTCGTTGAACTTTGTGAACAGTGCTTACGGTTTGTCTAATTACCGTGAAACACGCCGTGCAACAGCTCCTTCACCATGACATTTGCCGTACATTCTTTCTCCATTTGGCTACATCCTCC
>JAFIDM010029572.1:0-12762 GCA_023159025.1 Thereuonema tuberculata | reverse complement strand
ATACCAAAATTCAAATTCAACAATACCATACAACCCATTATATATGCAATCTAGCCAGACTAGCTCAACAACACTGGGCTGAACTAGCTTTCATCACTACTGTCGTTTATCTCGAATTAATAACAATTTTAATTATAAACAAAAAAAATTAATAAAAATAACTTAAAATCGTAAGTAGTACTTTTCAAGATCTTAACATTTATTTGTTATTTTAATTCTATGGGTTCATTTAAGTGATGTTCATTTCTAAATAAACTCTTTTAATAGTTATGCTAAGAATTTTATATTTTAGAAATTTACTTAAAAGCTAAGTTCTTAGGCTGTAAAATGGGTCATTCCACGTCAAATCATCCAGGCCATGACACCCACTATCTAGTTGAGAACTGATATTTTGTGTACTGCTATTATACTTTATTTCATGAACTTTTGCCAATTTTTATTGTATTATATACATTCTGTTGGTAGTAATTGCAGAAAGTTTGATGTAATGTGGTACTTCAAAGCGAATTGTGAAAATTTGAAAATTGGCTGCAGTTTTTAAATGGAAAAAAGTAGGCTGACAATTTTTTCCTTGAATATGCTTTCTGACATGTCGTTTACGAAAACATGATGAATTAGTTATTAATTTTGAAATTTATAGAACTCGCCTTATAATAACAGTAGTTTTGTATTTTTATTTTGTTTTATTGTTAAAAAAAATTAATTTTTATTCCAAATATTTTAAGTAATACCTCAGTAAAACACTTTAATTAAAGGAAATGAAGTTAATGAAAAGGCCTATGTTTTTTCAATAACATTTTGGATTATTATGGTGCCTAGCATCTGCAGATGAAACGGGTGAATTTTCTGTTTAAATCACCGTATTATCAAACTAAGTTCAGTTTGAAAATATGGGTTTTACCTGGCTAGAAGTGAGAGTTACTGCTTACAGATCTATGACTAAAGCAAGGGATCACTTGAATTTATCAAATAAGTATACAATGACAAAGTAATTCCCTTCCTCAAGCCAAAATAATGTATTACGTTCCCGAAAATTTGCTATTTTTAGTATTTAAATAAACATTATAATACTATGAAGGAGTTATATGGAGTTACTTTTATACTACAAAACTATTAGTCCTAGACTAATTTCGTTGAAATTTTTGGATTCAGTATAAAAAAATAAATGGGGAAAACAAATTTGGTTCCATTTGATTGTTTAGGAAATGAGATATTCAAGAAAATATGTCAAAAAAGGGACGTGGTACCAAAAAAATAAAAAATTCCTATCTTGACAAATATTTAACCAAAAAAAATCCCATATTTTGCAGAATATGTTATCTTATACCCTTTACATGCAAATAAATTTTCATAAAAATCTGTAGTGGTGTAGTGAACTCATCAGGTGATCTGACATGGAATGACCCTAGATGTTTTTATCATATACCAAGTGACCCTGTAAAATGACTACCTTATACAATTATTTTTTATTTTATTCTTAGTAAACGCTCTTTGTTATATTGTATCTAATTTATTAAATTATATTTATTTATTTAAGTAAAGGCACTCTTCGACCTGTGTGCTGTCGTTAAAATAAATCACGCACTGCGGATCCAACTCCTTTTAGATTATGTAAGAAAAAAAAAACCCACAGAGTGAATGCAATATATGTTAAAGAATATCTGATTCGACGTGGGTTAAATACAAATTTTAGGAAGGCCAAATAATCTCAACCTCAACGGAATCGATAATGAGTGTACGGGATGTAGAGGCGTTCGCGCCAGGTCCTAGTTACGTGCGCCTAAAATTTCCCTTACTTTGGCCAATACCGTAAACAACCCACTGAATAATACCAACACTAATACTTAAATGGCATGTATTAATAAAACCACAAGATATAATACTAATAACTGAATTAAACTTATTTTAGGCAATGATAATAAAATGGATACTCCGGTGAGTCCTGAAACGAAGAATAAAAGAAACAAATAATTTATTTGGCAAAATCAATCAATCAATTTTATTCAAAAATATATATTTTTCCTTATCCCTCCCCCTTTTTTTTTATATTGTATCACTCTTATACAATTTGACAGAAATAAAAATATTTATTCCCTTTTATTTCAATACTTATGAACAGTAAACCCCTTCCCAGGGTGCACCCTTTCTTTCTTTACCTAATAAAATAGCCCTACCCATGAATTTCCAAAAGGCAAAATGAGTGATAAATCCCCACAACAAAATAATTACAGATCAAATAAAATGACGCCATACTCTATCATATATCTACTATTAATAAAATGAACAATTCAAGATTACAAAATATGTAGATAAGTAAACACCTTTCAGTTTCAATTAGATAGACCAAAACATTAGAGCTTATTTCTCATTTTCGGATGATCTAGTTTTTTGTCCTTAGGCAAACTTCTGCAATTAACAAGTAAATTGATATTACTTTAACACTGACTACTTTTAAAACAAACACTTTTAATTAAAATAAAACCAAAATTGAAACTTTTCCCCTTGTGTGTTTCGACGGGTTATACTAAAAGTTTAGTCCTCATACATTTTCTCTAGGAATAATGGCTATAAATGACATCTTAATACAATGTTCAAAATGTAAGATGAAATGGCTTCTCCCTGTGTGAATGTCTGTTAATGTTTTTCCATTGAATTTCCTTTATTATCTGACGTTAAATAGTTCATTCACGTCAACGGCTAATACAACAAGACAATAACAATTTTCCTTTTTATTATACTCTGTATTCCACAATGTTCGTGTCTTACTTTTCCCTCTAACAATTCACTTGTATATTTAAGGATAAATAAATTGTGGATATCCCTACTTCTTAGGCGGGTTTATATCACTGAACTAAATTGACAGGTTTACCAATTCTCAGCTTGTTTGGCAAAATAAAATTAGCGAAATGCTACCACTTCCAGGTTTCACGATGACTTTCTGGTTTTGTACTTGTTTATATGTATCTGCCATAATTGTTCTCTCAAACAAGACAAACTTTTTTTACTGTGGAGCGTCTAACTTGTACCAATGGAGTGTTCCTGGGCATACCTGTGGAATTCGTCTGGCTTGGCCGATTCCGTGCCAGGTTCGTATGTGTAGAAGAGGGAAACCATGGATTTTTATTACTCCCTCGTCTGAACGATCTTAAAGGCACTAACTCTTGACGACATACAGATTTAGTTGCACCGAAGAGAGGACGAATGGTATCCTTTTCAATCCCCATTTTTCTTTTCACTTATTGTAAAGCAGGGCTCGTTACACGAGTCCTCAACAGACCTATACCACTTGCTAACTTGTTTGTACTGACTCGTGGAGAAATCCTTCTTCTCGGATGTTTGTTTATAGTTTTTATATTTGTAAACGCCGTCTCGGATCTCTGCCCCGTCGTGGGACAGAGTCCGAACATAGGCGGCTCTCCTCCGTTCTGCCCTCCGAGCGATCACTTCGACTAACTCATTCGACTCTCTGCCTTAATGGCGAGAAGAGCTCTCTGCGCTCATTTCCTGCCAAAATAAAGTTTCGGTTTCTTTAACCAATAAAACGCCGCACAATTAATTACATGACCCGAATCACTTTCGATACTGTGTAACCACAATCTTTTCCGGATTCCCACGAGAACTTGAGATCAATGGTGAATCACGTGATCACTTCCTCCAAAATCAAGCGTTTTCCTTTTCTTAAAATCCCACACAAACACATTTATCAATAAAACTAAATATATACGTATATGTATTTATAAAACACCATTAAATGAAATATAAAAATACTTCAAAAATATTAATAACATATAAAATATAATAAAGAAGGTTTAACGTGCATAAATGCATTTGGGTCATTCCGAAAAAAAATGTAAAAACTATGTCCGAGAAGTTAATATTTTTTATTTAAATAATAATATGCTTTTGAAAAATAGTTAGGTTTTTTCCTTATTCTTCATCTTATTGTTCTTAGTTGTGAATATTTGCAATTGTAAAAATGAATTACAATAATTTACAAAAAATAATGTTTATAGCTGGGCAGAGAAAACAAGCTGTCCCAGGCTCAAATTTAGAACATTTGAAGATGTTTACAATGAACTGGTTGTAAGTTAAAATAATAAATTATATAATATATAATGAAACACCTAATAAAAAAAAATACTGACAAAACACATTTGTAAATTTATTTTTATTTTTAGAGATATAGATTTTTTGGTGTGTGTCCCAAATTTTATTCAGTCCCATTAAGTCCACTCTGTTACATATTTTTTAAATAAAAAAAATTAAATTATATTAAAGTTAAAAAAATTCCACGAAAATTGTTTATACACACAACATTATTACACTCTTTAAGAAAAAGTTATTCATCAAGTAGTTCAAAAACAAAAGGTGTACTACGCTCCATTATAGCCTCAAATATTGTGAAAAAATATAAATGCATGCAAGAATTGGGATTCAAAAGTTTGGGTTTAAAAGGAAGACTAATTTGTGGCAGAAAAGCTATTGCACATGCAAAAAAAATCCACAATGTACAAAAAATTCAACAATTTTTTTACAGAGATGATGTAAGCAGGGCTACAGCTGGGAAAAAAGAAACAGTGACTAAAAAAAAGGATAAAAAGCAGAAAAGGTATCTTCTTGATACACTTCTTAATCTCCATAAAAGGTATGTAAGAGAGGAGGGAAAAAAATGTAGCTACCAGACATTTATTAGATGTCGTCCATTTAATGTTGTATTCCCAAAAGTAGAAGACAGAAATACTTGTTTATGTTTACAGCAAAGTAATATCCAGCATTGCCCTCTAAAATTTCCAACCCCACGTCCACGTCGTAGAGGGTGGAAACAGATGTAGTAAGGAACTCCCAGTTGGAGGTCCCGAAACATGCTGGCTAACGGGGCTATGGTTCTACCCAAGTTAAGGTGGGAGGTATCGTGCCGAGGACTGAATGGTACAAGGGTAGCGAAATATGTTGTGCCGCAAACGATCCCTTTGGGGCGCCTGGCGAGTACCCCATCGTATATAGCCTTCTGCTTGGAATAGGGGGATAGCCAAGTGGTGACTTTTTAAATTCCCCCGGTAAACAAAAGTTTATGGAAAAAAATTTAAATAAAAAGCAAGGGTTAGGGTCGCCTTCGGGATGTACCCAACCATCAAAAGCAGCTACCTTGGTAGCTGAACAAAGGGAAGAAAACAGGAATACTGGGATCTCCCAACAAGCTAGTACAAGTTCAGAACATAGCTCCAGGTTAACAGGCAATTCCGAGTTAACTCCAGGAACTAAGGCACTGAAACATACTGCTTCCGGGCTTAACAGGCTACATCTAGGCGGTTTATCTAAAACAGCTAGGAGAAACATGAGGAGGAAATTGCAAAGGCAGAGGCAAGCAGGAAGCCCTGTAGCCAAAAGCGAGCAAACACTCCTCAAAGAAACCATCAAAAGACAGCGTTCAGATGTGTCGACACCATCACCCCTGAACGTACAGGGCCCTCTGAAGAGACCAAAGCAGGGGGCTAAACAACAAACTTATAGTGAGGTCACTTCTTGTATCAAGATGGCCGTCATTAAGGAAAAATTCCCAGATGAGAAACTGGACGATAGTGAAGTAGGTACCATCCAGATGGACCTTCTTAGGCGGGTGGATGGAACCCCAGAAGGGGAACCTCTACCACTAATGAAGAGTTTCAGCTTGAATGGAGGGGTACTATTTTACCTATGCGAAAATCAGGCAACTGCACTTTGGGTGACAGAAGCCTTTAATAATAATGACAGTGTTCTGCAGGGCACGAGGCTTAGGGTGCTGAAAGCCAATGACCTGCCAAAACCTGTCAAAGTAGCTTTCAAGACGAAAGACATATGGACAACCGACTCAGCTGTCCTGCTGCGGAGGCTCAGTGCCTACAACAAGAGGCTTAACACCAATTGTTGGCGAGTACTGAACCGTATCGCAGACCCTCAGGCTCTGAGATGGATCTTCCAAGTGGATAGGGAATCTGCCACAGCCATTGCTGAGGCTAAGTACCTAGCACATACCGGGGTCGATAAAGGTATCTTCAAGATCCTACACGACCCAGAACTTGTGAAACCCGAGGTTGATACCTCGACACCTGAGCCCTCTTCTTCCAAGGCACCAGCAGGTAGTTTCACACTTGCAGAAACTGAAGATCAGGCAATTTCAACTATGGATGTGGCGACAGGGGGATCGGACATGGGATCGGCACCGTCCGAAAACATGGAACTGGTTGAGATGGACGAAGGTGGGGACCTCTCTGATCGGGTGTTGGAATCCGACACCCACAGTGAGGAAAACACCTAATCGTTCTATCCTCAGCCTCTGACTCCCTTATGTCACCACAAACATGTTGAACTGCATTCAGATCAATTTACACCACAGCCGGTCTGCTTCTGCGGCTTTGTGCCAGAGACTGGCTGAGGACAACATTGATTTAGCCATTATCCAAGAACCATGGATTTTCAAAGGTAACATATTAGGTTTACCTAGATCAGGATGGTTACTTACTTATGATACCACCTGTGAAAATATGAGAACCTGTATTTTGGTTAGGAAAGGCATAAATGCCATATCCCTTACAGAGTTCTTCTCAAGAGACACAACTGTAGTCAAACTTCTTCTGGAGGGAAGTAAAGTTTGTGAAATCGTTGTGGTCTCAGCATATTTCCCTTATGAGGAGAATGATAACTTTCCTCCTTTGGAGGTAAGGAATCTTATTAAATACTGCGAAAGCAATGGAACGCAACTCATCATTGGATGTGACGCCAATGCTCACCATGTCGCCTGGGGAAGCACTGACTGCAACCAACGAGGAGAAAATCTCATGGAATTCTTGGTAAGTACTAAGTTACATGTTTTAAATAAATGCAATGAACCTACCTTCGTTGTAAGTAATAGGAGTGAAGTAATTGATCTAACACTCTGTTCTGTTAATATGCTTTGTTCTATTAATAATTGGCATGTATCTAATGAACTTTCTCTTTCAGATCATAGGTACATTTGCTTCTGTGTTGCAGGTGAAAGGCAACAAATGGTATGTCCCAGGAACCCCAGAAAGACGAATTGGGTCGGCTTTAAGGAGGATCTAAAAATACTAACAGGAGATATGATTTCTAACATACGCTCGGTGTTAGATATTGAGTTAGCTGTTGACCAGCTGCAACAAGCTATTCTCAGTTCTTATCACCAGAACTGTCCGGTCAAGGTTGCTAGTTTACCAAGGCAAGTTCCTTGGTGGAATAATGAACTTAGTAACCTAAGATATAAGACAAGGAAGCTTTTTAATAAAGCAAAAAAGACAGGTGAATGGGAGGAGTATAAAAACACCCTCACCTGTTACAATAAGGCCATCAGAGAGGCTAAAAAGGAATCTTGGAGGAAGTTCTGTGAAGATGTATCAGACATCTCCAGTACTGCCAAGCTTGTTAAAATCTTAGATAAAGGTAACTATAACCAACTAAGTTCTATAAAACTTGAGAATGGTAGTTACACAAAATCTGGAAAAGAAACACTAAGAGAAATGTTAGGAGAACACTTTCCAGAATCTAAAGAAATCAATATTGAAGACATGCATCGATCGGGTCTGGTTCCTCTTAGAGGTAACCGAACAGACTGGTGTGTGTCTAGAAGAATTGTTGAACATTCAAAAATCAGATGGGCTATTTCTACATTTAAACCCTTCAAAGCCCCAGGTATGGACGGTATTATCCCAATGCATTTGCAAGAAGGAGTGGATATCGTCATACCGATACTCTGCCGGATTTTTAGGGCAAGTATAGCTCTAGGGTATCTCCCACTGCAGTGGAGACAAACCAGAGCTATCTTTATTCCTAAACCTGGTAAACCAAGCTATATGCAAGCTAAATCTTTTCGACCTATCAGCCTTACCTCTTTTTTGCTTAAGACTCTAGAGAAATTGGTTGATAGACACATTAGAGATGAGATTCTTATATCAAATCCTCTCTCCAGTCAACAATTTGCCTACCAGCAAGGTAAATCGACTGAAACGGCACTTCATCGTATTGTAATACTTTTGGAGAAAGCCCTTGAGCATAAGGAATTTGCTTTAACTGTCTTCATGGATATTGAGGGGGCCTTCGATAGAATCTCTATAGAGGCTATTGATGCAGCCACTCATAATCATGGAATTAACCCTACCTTAAGACGATGGTTGAGATCAATTCTAAGTGAACGTGTGGTCATATCCTCACTGCTCGGGGACAACTTAGCGGTCGCTACCAATAGAGGTTGCCCGCAAGGAGGGGTTCTCTCTCCTTTGCTGTGGTGCCTTGTGGTGGATGAACTGCTGGTGTCTCTTGGGAGGTTTGGGTGTGGCTGCATTGGTTATGCGGATGACATCTCAATAGTCGTTAGAGGTAAATTCCCTAAAACCGTATCAGAAGTCATGCAGGACGCTCTGTTACTGGTTGAAAAGTGGTGTAAAAAAGTAGGTCTTTCTGTCAATCCAGACAAAACGACCTTGATACCTTTCACAAGGAAAAAGAACTTGCATGAGCTGCAAGCTCTTACCTTCTTCGATAGGAAGCTTACCATTTCTTCAGAAGTCAAGTATTTGGGTGTTATACTTGACCAAAGAATGACTTGGAGACAACACTTGGAGCACTCGATTACGAAAGCAAAAAGAATCTTTTGGTCGTGTCGGGGAGCTATTGGTAAAACCTGGGGTATTAATCCAAAGGTTATGCACTGGATCTACACTATGATCATTAGACCCATTCTCACATACGCTGCGGTGGTATGGTGGCCAAGGGTCAAACTTAAAACAGCTCAATGCGAGCTCAATAAGCTACAAAGAATGGCGTGCATAGGTATCACAGGGGCAATGAGAACTGCACCCACGGCTGCAGTGGAATTGCTACTGGGATTCTTGCCACTACATTTACATATTGAGGCTGAAGCTACTTTGGGAGCTTTAAGGCTTAAGACTGCGGGTGAGTGGTGTTATACCCACTCAGCAAGCAGTCACACAAAGCTCTACACGCAGCATTCGAGTCAGGAGTCTGTCCTGCTAATGACAACTGACAAAATGCTTCCCTATTATTACTTTGAAAGACCATTCAGCATACATTTCCCAAGTAGAGCTGAGTGGGATTCTGGATCAATTCCTATAATCACAGATGAATCTGTTTGGTATACGGATGGATCCAAGTCTGCCAATGGATCCGGAGCAGGTGTGTATTACCTAACTGGCGGGTATGGTTTTTCTTATAACCTGGGTAATTTCACATCTGTATTTCAAGCAGAAATCTTTGCAATTCTTGCTTGTGCCGGCATCTGTTTGGACAGAAACATCAGGAATAAGAATATTTATATTTTTTCTGATAGCCAGGCAGCACTGAATGCTCTGAATCAGTGCCGCATTACTTCTAAGATCGTTTTCGATTGCCTCAAAACTCTGTCTTTACTGGCACAATTCAATAAAGTTCGTCTTTTTTGGGTGCCAGGACACAGTGGTCATGAAGGCAATGAGAAAGCCGATTCCTTCGCTAAGGAAGGCTCGGAGATGACCTTTATAGGTCCGGAACCTGTTATTGGCTTATCCAATAACATGATTAGGAAGATCTTTCTTAAGAAAATGAGAGCGCTACAGCTCAAGCTATGGCACAGGCTTAAGGGACAAAGACAAGCCAAGATGCTAATTCAAGGACCAAACAATAAACGTTCCTCCGAACTTTTAATGTTACGGAAAAAGGAACTTGGTATTGTTGTTGGTCTACTTACTGGGCATTGTCGTCTCAATAAGCATTTATGGCTTTTGAACATAAAAGACAACCCAGTCTGTAGGAGATGTGATTCAGAAGATGAGACTTCCTCACACATCTTATGTAACTGTGAATATTACACAGCGCTAAGACACAAAATCCTAGGATCTTTCTTCTTAGAACCAAAGGATTTGATTAAGGTCCCTATAAACAAACTGCTGGCATTTGCCGTAGCTACTGGTCTTTTTGGGGATTAAGGTTGGGGAAAGTACAATAGACCTTAGGTCGCGGTGCTAGGTATAAATTTACCACCCATCTTTTACATTACATTACAATATCCAGCACAAATCAATGGCTTTATTTAGAAAAGGAGTAGTTGACTGTGCAGACACAGTAAAATTAGCCAAGGACATTGCCTGTAAATCAACATCAAAATTGTGCATGTATGAGGAGTGTAAAAATTGCGTAACAAAAACTGTACCAATACAGAGATTATTGGACAAAAATATGATTGTGGAATGGCCAGAGTGGGTCAGGATAAAAGAACAAATTGTTAAAAAACTTTCTAACGAACAAGAAACAGTAAAAACAATAACAAAGGTTGTGAAGGAGACGAAGAGGAATCAAATTGGTGAACTTGTCAATGTGTTTCAAAAAGATATCAAAGTTTTCAAAAAACACATCTTTAACATTCACCAACAATACCATGCATACCGAACGTGCCTGAAGAACTTGGGAGAAGCTGAAGCTGCACTTCACATAGACTTCAGCGAGAACTTCAATTGCAAATTGGGTGAGGAAGTACAGTCTCACCATTTTGGAGGCTCACGAAAGCAAGTGATTTTACATACAGGTGTTCTGTACATGAAGTCGCACTAGAAGCCAATAAAATTTTGTTCTGTCTCGTCCTCTTTAGAACACGGTCCAGCAGCTATTTGGGCCCACTTGGAACCAGTATTGAAAATGATTAGAGATGATTACAAGATCAATATAGTTCACTTTTTTTCAGATGGACCTTTTATCCACTATAGATAAAAAAAATTTCTATCTATTTAATAAACATGTTGACAAATTTAAATTTCATTGGTGCACATGGAATTTTTTTGAGTCAGGTCACGGGAAGGGAGCCGCTGATGGTGTTGGAGGAATGCTGAAGAGGATGGCAGATAGGATTATATCTTGTGGGGGTGACATAGCAGATGCTAATGATTTTTTTTAGACAACTAAAAGACATCACCAATGTGAAATTATATCTTATTCCAGAGATAGAGATAGATAAGATGAGTAAGGCTATTCCAAATAAAATTCCCATTCTAAAAGGAACGTTGTCTGTTCACCAGATGGTGATAACAGGTAATGGAATATTTAGGTATAGAGATGTATCTTGTTTTTGCCAGAAAAATAGTAAACTTTGTCCTTGCTTTAAAGTGTGGCAATACAGCTGTAAAATAAAACCTGACCTTGCTTCTCATGAAAATAATCACAAAATACTAAATTAGCAAGTGATATTTTTTCTTCGGACTCATCAGACTCAAATGGAGCATCCACTGATGAAGAGTGTGAAGTGAAAGTTGAGGAATCCGTACAGAAAGTTTTGCCTGATAATATAAAAGCTGGGAAGTATATGTTGGCTTCATTTAAAACAGATGGAGATACACGTGATTTGAAGTACAAATATGTTGTAGTTGCTCAAGAAGATATGGATGATGACAGAGAAGTAAAAGTGATGGGTTTAAAGACTATTAAGGACTGTGGAAAGTTGTTTCGAGCTGATAAAAAAGATATTTCATACATCAATTTAGAACAAATCATAAAAATTCTTCCTGAACCCGAATGTAAGTTGCAGGGTGGTCGTCTGTGTTACGAATTTACATATAATGTAGATGTACACCAGAAAGCTTAAGTTTTAATGTAAATATCCTCTTGTATGAAAAAAAAAATATTAGGTGGAAGGTAAGGGTGTTTTATTTATTTATACTACATAATCCTGTTGATGTTTTCCCAAGAAGATACAGTTGTCCACTCTGTTACAAAGCTATCCACTCTGTTACAGAGATGTCCACTCTGTTACGTTACAGATTTGTTGCATTCCAGGATAAACTAACTGAAATAATGAGAAGTGAATGTGTCCTCTTATTTTAAAAACTATGTGACTTGTTTAACACGTAAAAATAATATTTTCTAAATTAATATACAACACTTGAATAAACTTTTATCAAGTATTATTACATAATTTGTAACAGCGTAGACTGCAATATCATTAAAAAACATACAATTTAAGAATTTTTGTAAAAATTTTTTAGATATATAAAAATTATACAGCATTTGCAAAGATATAAAGTCAAAAAAACTTAAATTGTACTGAATAATTTACACAGGAAAACAAAGTTTATTTATGTAACAGAGTGGACAAAACCTTTCATTTCTCATCACAAAACATTATAAAAAACATAATATAAATTTTTGGACAAAATTAAAATTTATACCATGATAAAGTTTAGCCTCTTGGCTGTCACTGAAGCAAAAAGTTATTGTGGAATATAATTTTTTAAAAAAAAGTTTCAAAAGATCAAATCTACACTTTTTTTTGGAATGACCCATTTATGAACGTTAAACCTTCTTTATTATTAAGTTTTCAACTTTTCGTTGGGCCTTATGCCTCTATTAAATGCCTTTCGAGCCGAGCTCAATGCTGGCCGAAGTAATTTTGCTGTAATGGTTACAGCGTTTTTTCTTTAGTTGTTTGCTTTCAACCGGATCCCACTTTCCTTACGGGGAGGCGGGATCATAGGGACCGACGCATTCCGAGTTCCATTATCAAAGCTAAATCTGGCTGATGAGTCCTAATAAGGATGAAACAGCTGTCCCAGATTGCTTTTGATAATGACTCAATGCGTTAACAGCAAACAATTCTTACGAATTTGTGCATTTTCAGATTTTTCTTACCCTTTTCATATTAAATATAATATAATAAATTTTAAAAAAAAACAATAATTAATGCATTTATCAAACATTTAGCTCAAATTTTACTTAAGCTTCTCACTTGTC
>JAFIDM010029571.1:0-12763 GCA_023159025.1 Thereuonema tuberculata | reverse complement strand
ACTGACAATAATTAAAACTGTCCCTAACGAAGTCTTTCGCCATTAGCTTTTACAAAATAATTACTTTGAAATTATTTTTCTTAATTGACATTTCTTTTGTCTTTACAATGATAATATTAATATTCTAATATTTTAATAGTTATAATAAATCGACATATGAGTATTGTCACAATATGTAATTACGGTTATAAAATAATACCTGCTATTATGCTTTTGCTTACAGAGTGGAAGATTTTAGTATTTAAGAGTCTTTATTCTGAAAAGAAGTCAGACTGTTTTATTGGCTATAGCTAATAAATGTTTTACTATGAAAAACTGGCATTAACAGCAGATTTCCATAAACGGTTACATAACATTGATAGAAAGCAAAACTTACTATACTGAGAAGCAGAAAAAAAAGATGGGAAAATTTTTAAGTTGTAAGTTTTTGTTTCCATGCATATTGTCCATTTCATGTTTTCTAATAATTCTGACGAACTTGCAGAATACTGAAAGTTAGAAACGTATGGTGCAATTATTAAATCTGTAATAACAAAAAAATTGTACTGTACAGAAATAAGAACTTGTAATGCGTTGCATCTCTTATGTTAGAAACTCTATATGTAAAAAAAGCTTTTCTGTTTGTTTGTTTGTTTGTTCATTCACTGTGTATTCTGTCTGTTTGACTTATCAAATCCAAAATACAATTTAATTTAAGAAAGATTAAGACGAACACATAAATTTAAAAGTTTATTAGATTATATTAACACATTTAAAAAAATTAAATTACGTTTCGGCTGGGCTAAACCAGCCGTTTACCAATGAATTCCATCAACTATCGCGACTGTCTAAATACAATAATAAACCAATAAACGGCGTAGGTTGATGGGATGAGTCTTCTATTGAAGAATATGGTAAGTGGATCAGTGGGGTGAAGGTGGAAGCCAAGACATCTAGTAGCAGGAGTGGGAACCCGGTGAATGGCATAGGTAAAAAAAAAGACCAAAACCAAAGATGCTGGCCTTAATCTTTTTTTAAATTGAATATCAATTTCACACCCGTAAAATCTCAGTTAAAACACTATTAATTTATAAGAATTAGAAGTTTTGTTTACTTCATATTTTAAAAGGGAAAATTTGTTACAAAACTAATTAAAAAATATACTCTAGATTTTAAGGAGAAATAAGCCTATAACTTCGCTGAACTTCTCTGACTGGCAATTAATTTAAATAAGTTTTGTTTCTGATGAAAAGTTTATGTGCTGGATAAAGTTTATAAAATTGCCAACAGATTAAAAGCACGAACACAGAGACATTAAACAAATAAATAAACTAAAAATCTTACACGACATTTCAAACCCTCGTCTTAAATTAGGGTTTATTTTCAAGTGTAGTTATAAGAAACATCTTCCAAGCTTGGACTCGTATGAGGGAATAATGAAAATAAACTCTAATTTAAGACGAGGGTTTGAAACTTCGTGTAAGTTTTTAGTTTATTTATTTCTTTAAAGGTCTCTAAGTTCGTGCTTTTAATCTGTTGGCAATTTTATAACTTTTGTTTCTGTTTTTTTTTCTTTTTAATACCTCAATTTAATTTCAGTCTAAATGCAAAACTCTAAAGGATCAAAAGTGCTTTGAGGCTAATGTTTCTCAATATCGTAGTTTGGTTTGTGAATGCAGTAAATTTCATATTTAATTTGCACGTCTTCTATCTACATTGGCAAATAATCTCAAGTTGATCTATAATTGAGTTTTTCCATCTCGTTGAACACTGTATTTACCATACATTACGAAAAGTCGGATTACCGGTGAATCACTCGGAAATATTGGAATGACAACACTTTTTTCCGGGCTAATCAAGCAACGAACATTCTGGAAGAGAACGCGTTATATTGCAGAGGATATATTGCAGCTCTGGGAACAATTTGGAGAATTTAATTAATTGGGAACTCTGAGGCCCTTCTTGAGCACTCCCACTCTTCATAATTAAGTTAATGTTATTTGAGTCTGTCTTAAACTTTAAATGTATCATGGAAATTTAATTAGATGAGGAGAAAAATGATTCTCATTCACCCTTCGCCAAAGTCACAGCAGAAAAATTAAATTTTATTGTAAAAAATAGCAGAAAAATCATAAAAAAGTTTACTTCACTTTTCTGTTTCTAGTTATTTATTAGAATGCGAAGTTAGAAACGTAAAAGTTAGAAATGGAGGTTATTTTGAACAATAATAAATAAATACTGGTGTTCACGTCTACGTGAGAGGAGCAACAGTGAGATTAGCGCATAGTAGAGACCTGCAGGTGCATTTGAAACGGAACTTTGCAGGAAAACTTATTTCAAAATGGTTTTGTACGATCTTTTACTAGAAAAACTAACCCTCATCTGGCTAACTGCGATCTTGAGATAACAGTATGCACGAAGTCGGTGGTGCTCCTAGTCTATTAATAGCTGTCTGCGGCGCGGATGATGCTAACCCTTTTACCTTCATGCGTTGTCGGTAAATTTTGAATAAGTTAAATGACAAGGATGAAGAAATACTGCTTTTTGTTAATATTTGTAAATTAGAAGAACGACAATGTTATTTGTGAGCAGATAGTAAGCACCGTCATGTCACCCTCAGTTTCAAGAAGTATGTCCTTATCTCACGTGTGCTATTATACTTGTACGCTAACATCACGTGCGCTACTCTCACGACACCGGTATTCACATATTGAGTATTCTTTATTAATATGCTGCAAAAGCCAAAATGAAATAACTACACTAAAATGTTTCTACAACTTAATAACATATCAAGATAAATATTAAGTAATGTGGAAATGGGATGAAAATTTGAAATATAAACAATCAATATTATTTTATTTTACAATGATGTTTTGTAATTTTTATGATATCTAAATTAAAATTTCTCTTCCCAAATTACAAAAAAGAAACAAATTACTTTGGAAGTGAAATGAATTAAATTTATCAGTCACTAATGAAATCTTTCGCTAATTTTCTATTTCTCATATTTTAACATCGATTTTAAAATTGGAGTCATTTTACATCTTCAGTTGGTAGGTAATTCTTATTATTTCAATTTTTTTTTTCATCAATTAAATAAATTTAAGTGATTATTTTTGGAATTAGTGACCGGATATGATTATGATATTTAGTGAAAGAGACGTAAATATCAAAACCAAGTTAAAGTAAAATATGAAAAACATCATTCGTTGAACTCAAATATGTTAACTTAGGAATGCTTCAGTTCAACAAATTCAACTGGCACTTTTTAAACTATTCCAAGATAGTGGTCTATATTAAAATATAACAACAAATTTTACAAATGAAAATAACAATTTTATAACAATTTAAAAAACAAGGTAGTGACAGCGATTAGTAAACCAATCACAATGCTTCCCAACGGCTTCTGATACGTATAAGACAATGTAATTGATATTTCCTTACTTACCTTATTATTATAAATGTGATTGTTGCGAATGCAAAAGACGCAATTGTTGCGATTATTGTAATTGTTGCGATTGTTTTAGAGCTGTATTATAAATGTGATTGTTGCGCATGCAAAAGACGCAAATGTTGCGACTGTTGTGATTGTTGCTAATGATAATTTAATGATATTTTAATAATACTTGTCCACAGACAGATGGACAAACCGGGATTAGAAGGCTTCTGATCCAAGTAATAGAAGCCTAAAAACTACCATAGTAAATAGATTATGAATACCTATTTCTGAAAAGAAAAACTATTGGACGTAAATTATGTCAGTATCCTAGAACTATAATAAAATTAGATTTACGTTGTCCTTACTAATTTCACAATCGAGATGCAAATCAACCAATTCTTCAATGAACTGAATTTCAGTACAATCATCTCGGATTGAATTTAATGGTGAACCTCAGACGTTTCACGAGTTCTGTTTCATGGAACTTTGC
Source organism: Thereuonema tuberculata (assembly GCA_023159025.1). Lineage (NCBI taxonomy): Eukaryota > Metazoa > Arthropoda > Chilopoda > Scutigeromorpha > Scutigeridae > Thereuonema > Thereuonema tuberculata. The sequence continues at coordinate 8,855 of JAFIDM010029571.1, read as the reverse complement.
TTATTTATTTCCCTATATTTTAATTTTCCGATCAGTGAACAATTGAATTCTGATTGAATGAACTGCATTAATGAAAGTTAATGCAGTTAAGATACGTGATTCGCTTCGGGAAGCAAAAAATATTGAATGATTTCTTTTATCAAAAGCAGAGCATTTTGAAAAAGAGCTTCAAGTAAAGTTTAAGGCAAAATAGGTTAATGCTTAATTTTCACCTGTGAATTTTTTTGTGTTTGTATGAAATGCGTGGGCCATTATGAAAGTCATGCAACTATTTTTTATCCAAACATCCGGTACCACTGCAATTCCAGAATACGCGTTTGAAAGCTTGTTGAATTTTCTTCTGAGTTGCACCACTAACATGGTCTGGTAAGTGAAGGAAAGTCATGAGAGCAAGTGGAAAATACGTGTTTGGAAATCATCGTTTAATAAGGCAGTGCAGTGTAACAAAGGAAGAAAAAGGAACACAGGAATGCTCAATACACATTCCTAACACCTCTCAAAGTAATCTCCAAGATTGCACACCGTATGTTGCCACCGTTTTAGAAACTGCTGTCCAAAGTCATCATTCTTTACGCTACATGCTTCACTATATTCAAAATGCTACATATCAAACAGCAGCTTCTCCACTAGCTTTGTTAAGTCGATGGGGATGAGAAGTCTTGGAACACCCTTCGTATTCGCCAGATCGGAATGCATGAGATTTTGATTTGATTTAAAACTCAAGCTGCAGTTGCACGGGAAACGCTTGGGAACAAATATGAAATTTTGATGGCGTTTCGGTGAGAGGTCACATGCAGCCAATAGTATTCTCCGCCTTCCCAAACGTTCCCAACGTACGGTGGACAATCTTTCAGGGGTGTTAGAGTTTACTTGGAGGGGTGTTAGCAATATGTAATGAGTTTCTTTTTCAAATGTTCCTTTTTTTCCCTTCTCTACACTGCATTGCCTTGTTAAATGATGATTTCCAAATACGTGTTTTCCCCTTACTCTCATGCCATTCCTTTACTGACCAAAACCATGTTAGTGGTGCCAATCAGAAGCACATCCAAAAAGCTTTCAAACGTGAATTCTGGAATTGCAGTGGTACCGCATGTTTGGCAGATAAAAAATAGTTTCCATGACTTCCATAAATGCCTATGCATAATTAACGGAAAGTATTCGGCAAATACTGTTCACTCGTAACTCTCGGGAGATTATAAAGGAAGTTAGATTTATTATTTAACATATATTAAAAAATTGACTAATATTTTTTTCTATACTTCCAATCTGTTACCGCAATATCATTGCTAGAGTTGAAGAATATACTAAGATTTTTCTTTGGACGTCAGTATTTACTTTATGTAAATAATTTATAGCAGTATTTACTTTATAAATACTTACAGCTTTATATTCTGAATTATTACAGTCTATAATTAAATTGTGGATCATATGGCTTAGTGGTAAAGACTGAGCCTTCTCAAAAACTAAAGAGCAGTTGACTTTGGATATTAAATTCTATGCTAGAGTTGGTTATCGGAAAGATAATATTTTATAATTGATATTACTGTTTGTTTATTGTACTATCTTGTACCAATAAGGGTAAGCAATTAGAAAGTTCTTGAAATCCTCAGCATCTAACGGTACTAACTGAAGGATATTATGTAGTGAAGAAAATTAAAGTATTATAAATGAGAGATTTAGTTACATATTTTAATAAAGAAGCAATATTAACAAAACTTTTGATTTATGCTAACTAATTCTGACAGAAGCCAGAATTTTATTTAAAACTTCAGCAATAATAATAAAACTATCGAATCCGTTAACTTTCTCAATCTTGGGATTCTCATAAGATAATTTATCATCAGGAATTAATCTACTGAAAAGGTAAATGATTCCAGTGGAACTTAGATGCTGACAATCAATTAATGAAATGATTAATGAAATGATTATCCATTTTCCTTTCATTAAATAAAAAAAATATATTTTAAAGAACGCGATACTCTTATAAATCGATATACTGAAATAGGATACTGCGAATACATCATTTCTATCCATTTCATATCAATTTTCAATTGAAATTAATGTGCAGCCCTGGCTTCTGTTTTGATTATTTTAACTTTTTTAAAAAACGTTTTTTTTTTTCTTATTTTTAATAATATCCCACCAAAAATTCCTGAAAGTTGCCAGCAGGTTCTAACCATTTTGTTCATTCCTTGATGGAGAACGAGAGAGTTATTATTTTGTATTTGTAACAAATATTATTATATTACGCTTTTTATGTTTGTTGTAATAGAATTATTAATTCACGATTGTTTGTTGTTTAATTTTGGGAAGAAATTATGGTAAATTTTCTTCTATAATTTAATCTGTAAATTACCTGAGGAAGAAAGGCCGGTGAGGCCATTCGAAATATTGTAATGGAGAGAGATTTTGGGTGAAGTTAAGTAAAGTTTATTAATAAATATTATGGTAGTTTAAAATGCAGTTTTCATAATAAGGATTGAGGATGATGGCTATAAAAGATGCTTCGTGATTTATCTTGATTGCAGACAGTAAAATGTAAGACAAACTTAAAATGAGATAGAACTCACGGAAAAATTACGTTTTCTAATTAACTCAACATGGAAGGGTTCAAGGGTTCTTGAACTCATAGAAATTGAAGATCAGTGAATATCTATTATTGTTTTTGTATAAATTACCCTAGATGAAATTAAGGCTAAGTTTTAAAAAGAATAAAGAACCTATCAATGACTTTTTCTTTCTAATGAAATAGTTTTTTATATTATTTTATTCTTTTATGAAAAGGATAATTACCACTTAGCTTACAAAACTTTAATTTATAAAGAAGACATAATCTCAAACTTAGCGTCCATAACCGTAATTTGTATTTTGATGGTTTTTTTTTTTTGTTTTTTTTTTTTTTAACTGAAGGATTATTTTTAACTTTTACTAATAAAACAAAAAATTCTTTCGGTTTTCTAAAGTTTTGAAGAAATTATAACCCAAGTAAATATAGAAACAATTCGTGTTAAATGTAAAAATTTAAACAAATTTTAGAAGTTCTCTGTTTCATTGCCATAAAAAGAGATTTTCATTTCCAGAGTTTGTTGAGTTTTACAGGGTTGAGATAAGTCGGGGAAGGTCGCTGCCTGTTTACCACGAGTAAATTTGCAAGGTCAACGTTTGCAGAGGAGATCAGCCTCATAATTTTTAAATAATTCTTTTGAAAATGGATGCATTAGCTGTAACCTTCATCTTATTATAAAGAATTGCTTCAAGTACTTTCGGCTTTCTCAGTGAAACTCAAAAACAACTTTAACAAAAATTTTCGACGTAATAGTTTCCTTATCTTTTATTAAAGCCAATTTTTAACCGCTAATGTAGTCAAAGCAATTTTTAAGTTAAAGTTTTGGAAAGTTAAGGATGTTAAATTCCTACTGAATGTTGTGGCCAAACGAACATTCAATCATTATATCAAAAAAAAAAAAAATAAATAAAAAAAATCATTGTATACCAATGATGTGTTTTGATATTAAATATAAACAACTTTTTTTTTATTATAGATTCGCTATGATTTCTAATGACATTGTTGAATGTAATATTGGACAATAGTGATGGAAATCAGGTGTAGCTTGAGATTCTACCATTTCCCTACGTTTTTTGTCAATCTTACCTAATCATAGTCAATTGGTGTAATCTCTTATAACAAAAATATTTCTATAGAAATAAAACTTAAATCTGAAAAGCGTACTTTGCACCTTCCTTTTATTACTCATTGATATTTTATTATTCATATTTTGACTGAATAATTTCTTTAGTATATTATTATTTTGACTGGGTATTTTAATTATTTTATTTGTTTTTCTTATTGCAACGCCAATTTCTGGCTTATCAAGTTTTATCGTAGTTTTAAAAACTAACAAGAAACGTCTTTAAGAATTTTGATAATGCATTTAATATCTGTAAAGAAACTTCACAGAATGTAAACTTAGTACGATTATTATAATAGGTCTACATTTTGATTTACAACACGACTAATTCACTAACTTTTATGTTGCGATCTTTATTGTAACGGATTCTACAGGATTCTCAACGATCCTTGACCAACAGGACTAACTGAGGTCGAATGGTATTCTGACGCTTGCCACCTTTAACTCCCGTGTAAGAAACGCGTTACTCATTTCACAACGAACTGGGTAGACCCTAGGGTCCGAATGGAGGAGGAACCATCGTGGAAATTCACCGGCGGGAATTGAACCCGAACTCCACCAATCTATAGTCCACCGCCTAATCCACTGGGTTACTAGACCTAACAAATCGTACAATGCTAACAAAATAACTTTTAGTGCAACTTATTACATTAAAAATATTATACAATTTATCTATACTGTTTGGTTTAGGGAAAATTTTAATACCTCAAATATATTAATAGAAAAACTGTCTAATTCTCCGGATGATCAAAATTATCATCAGATAATAAATTTTTATGAATAGTTAGTAATACAAAATTAATTATCAGTTTATTATCAATTTATATTAATTTCTCAATAGATCGAAAATTGAGAGAAAAGTTAGTCAAACCCCAGCACTAATGTTTTGTTTTTTAGTTCAATACGAACAGCATCTTGTCCTTCAGTGTATCTTTCTGCCATCTATCGTAAACTGAGAGAGTGAAAGTTGCCATCAATTTTGAAACACACAGTATGCTATTCAGGTGGATTTGTTTTTGTTCAGGTGTCACACACCTAACCAGACTAGTGACGCTACACATTTTCCATACTGACGAACTCATACAAGCACCAATTTTGTATTAGAATAATACAAAATATGTTATTGTATAAAAGAGAAATTGACTGCATTATTTATTAGACAATTGTTAATACGGCTTAACCAAAATCAATTTTACCATTTATTTCCCATGGTTAGTCAACTTAATTTTTTTTCTCTGTATACAAATGCTTATTGTTACTATTTAAAGTCTGTCTTAACATAAAATTCGCATTCTACGAAGTTATGCCACTGAATAATGATGTAAATAATTTGGGGTATATCACACTCTCCTAAACTAATATTGTATTTCTTTTCCCCAGACTAACGTTGAGTTAAATGTAGAAATTCACATTAACCCATTAATGTTTTTTTTTTCTCCCTTCGCAAATTTGTGACTTAATAGAAATACAGGAAATGGTATTAATCGAAATGCAGAAGGTAGTGACAGAGATCGTTTGGAAATAATTAGAAATAGTTTAATAATTAGGACCAATGCATCGTTAATTAGAACAAACTTATATTTACCTATGATTATCTATTGGTCGTTATTCGAACTAAGTTTGGTCAGAAGTTGTTTTAAAAACAAGATTAAAAATAGATTTAAACGTCTCTTATATTTAATTTTTGTTGTCACAAAGTAAAGACAAATTTGAATTTTTTTGATTAACTAACAAGTTTTCTTACGACTGATTTAGCATTTGTTGATTCTTTGATAACTTTAACATAAAATGCTTCATTTATTTTGTTTATTTACTAAACTCCAATCTTATTCTGTGAATTTTAGACAGAATTACCTTATTATTATCCTTTATATTGAATAAAGAGCTTTATTTAGTTTTTATGGAAAACTAACTTTTTGATTAGAATTCCCTAAGAACAAACTGAGCTTCTTTTCAATATTCTAGTGTTCTTTCACTCATCGTTCCATGAGAAGAATGTAACGGAAGTTCAAGAGGACCGGAGGCTCTTTTCACTTTTTTAGTCTGTGGAAAAGATGTGATGGGTGAAAATGTTCTCATTAAATGTTCCTTCTTTAGGACGGGACCATTTTCAATAACGTCGAGGATGGGAGATCATTTAACGAAGGAATGCGAAGTCGTAAAATGAATTCTATGGCTCCAATGATCCCATTAAAAAAAAGGGGATGGAAAAAGGGACTGACAATTTCTATTAACTAGTGGTTGGATTTCTGAAAAAAATGATATTGGAGACTGCAAGGGAGCTTATAAAATTTCGAACAAAAAAAAAGAAATTTATAATCAGAAAAAAAGACTATAAGAAATGAAAGAAATTCATATCTCCTTTAGAAGGACAAGGCTTAATTATCACCTCTCAAATTTACAAAGAGTACGAGCGCTACTAGCCTTAAGGCCGCTTTAGACCTGTCATTCGAGTAGGCTCTATCAATGTGCAATAAAGGCAATGCAGAAGAGCACAAATCCTTATTATATCATTTGAAATAAAAAATCCACTTAGAGATATTAAAGTTATAATTGTAGTAAAAATAAAAAAAAAGTTAGGCTGCAAATGACGATAATTTTCAATTAATCATTAAAAAACTTTGCGTAAATCAAGTTTTCAATAAACTTCGACAATTTCTTTATGTCAGTCATTCTGATATTTTTGTCACTTATACTGAGAAAAGGGATTGGCGACAGATGGAAGCCGGCACCAATGTCACACAGGGAAAAAAATTAACAACTTGGATTGATTTGTAGTGAATGGCAACATTATATTAAATTTACCGTAACTGTTACTATGTGAATTAGTTAATTGATCAAGCTTAAGCTGCAGGGCTGTTCTTAAAACATCTGTAAGTGTGTCAATAATTTCCATATCTGTATCAATATATATATATATATATATACTGTGTATTTAGTGACAGTATCGTTCATAACTTTCCTATCTATTATGATAAAGCAATTTTGAATCGCTATCAGAGAGAGGTTTCGTGAATTCTGCAGAAAAGTCGTAAAATGATATGAATGATGCTTCAACATGTTACACCCCTTTCTTTATAGAAGCAGGATTTTCCTCTTCTTCCTATCGCCGTTTCGGTAAATTCGTCTATTCTGGAGCTGCAGAATTTCCAAATGGCTGCTTGGGAACGTTATACACGAATAGAGAGCTCTTTCAGTCGAAAGCGATTTAACGAAATTCCATCACCAGTTCGTTTTCCACGGCGTCTTTACAGAAAAAACGACAACAAAAAACCGTCAGTCCTAGATGACTAGACTCCGGTCGTAGTAACAGCACAAACCGAGATAACGAAAAGAGTACAACCACAAAAGGGGTGATTTAGCTTATCTCATCTTCTACATCCATAGCATTCAATGGACGCGAAAGCTTCCTTCGAATCGGGGATAGAAATTCCCTCATTTAGTTGCTTATTCAGAACACAAAATAAACTATAAGGATAAAATACGTATCTTCACCAACACGAAGGCTTTAAATCATCAAAATAAAAACTAATCTGACAGTCTACTAGCTACCTAGTAGTCTGTATATTTTTTTTATATATATATATATTATTTTTTAAATTTAAAGGATTTTTTAGCGACCAAAAAATAGCTATTGCGTTTCTCCAGTCCGTCTGTCCGTCCCGTGTCTGTCCACACCTAACAACTCACGAACGGAAGGTCGGATCGACAAACGGATTTCACCATCATGTTCACAGACCCAAACACTGTACGAATGAGGTATTTTCTGAACCAGTGCCCCTCCGTGTTCGAGATAATTGGCATGTTTTCATTGGATTTCCGCTATTAGGTTAAATGTTACAAATGCAACCATCTCATTTCAGTTGTCAACTATAGCTTGATGGTTATGTTTTCAGACTCGTATTTTAAAGGTTGTCAGTTCGAACCTATACCTTCCTCTTAATCTTTTTTTCTCTATGTCCGGGTGTTTTTTTTTTTTTTTTTTTTTTTTTTTTTTGGGGGGGGGGCTTTCATATTTTTCTTAACTTTTTTTTTCTTTTTCCTTTAGTTATTATACTTTCTTTTTTATTATTATTCAAAATACAGTGGTAAACTTTCAAAATAGAGTGAAACATACAGTAACGGACACTCCAGAAAAGCGGACACCCCCAATAGCGGACAATTTTGCAATCCCCAGTCCCTAAATATAGACGTTTCCATGTATTGACCTCCGGTTAGCGGACACTACCAATAACGGACAACATTCTACAGAAAATGAACGATCTTGTGTTGTTTTCAAAAGCAATAGAATCAGGCTACAGTAATACGTAGTAGTCCAGGGAAATTAGACATTGACCCGGACATTTGAAACCTCAAGCTGAAAATTGGTAGAAATGTTGAGAATAGTGTTCTGATTGATATCCCAAAATTCCCAAAAAATCCATCTTGGGGAAAATCGGCCATTTTAAAAAAACCGCCGCCATCTTGGATATTTCGAGTTTTAAGCATAGCGACTGAACCGAGCGTCTGAATGTATTCGTTTTTGCGTCAAATTACGTAATTCAGGCTGCGTTACCTTCCGAAATACTAAAAATTAATAATTATAGACCAATTGTGGTTCTTGAGAAATAATAATAATTATGAAAATGCGACAAACGAAAATTGATCTAAAATTATAATAAATGTTATTATAACATAAAAAAAAATAATCAAGGAAGACTTCATAACACAAGGCGTGAAATATAGGCATAAGCAGCAATAGAATACATTATTAAGGGTAAAAGTTAGATAGCTTGTTTCGTGTTATCACTGGAGCTCGACTGCCTGTTCACTAATCTGCCTGGCCAAAATCTTTGACGGTAATGCATGAACTGAAGAAATATAACCTATATTAGCGTCAATTTAAGACAAGTAAAACAGTGTTCTTTAAATTTTGTAGGTATTTATTGTTTCTACAACATGTCTGCCAAAGGTTCAACGTCGTCATCGCTATCCGAGTTAGAGCAGTCCATACGTTTTGTGCAGCCATGTCCTGGGCAGTAGCCGCACATACATGCGCAAGGAAAACCGTTTCTTCTGCACCTGCATCTCTTCTCGCAACCACAGTTACAGTTGCCGAATATGATATTCAGTACCCGCTCCGGTACTGGTTCTTCTTTAGTTGGAATGGGTGTCAGCTGAACTGCA
>JAFIDM010029568.1:0-12766 GCA_023159025.1 Thereuonema tuberculata | reverse complement strand
TCAGTCTTTTCAAGTATTATGGCTTCTCAAATAATTAGGCTTCACTAGTAATTTTGCCGTGTAGCTAATTCGGTCGATTTGGCTTCAATCTTCAAATAAAAGTTTCTCGTGAATGGAACTTTCCACTTCTCAATAATAGGGGACTTGAACTTCTCCGTTACGCTTGCTTGGTAATGGATTCGGCCTCTTCTCATTAGAAACTTGTGATACGAAAATTTTCGGTCTTCTCGTTTCATTGACTCTTACATTTTCTTTCTTCCAATTGATTGACTGACTGCCACTTCTAATTAGTCTTTGAATTTTCGTTTCTTCAGTTCGAAGTTCTTATTTCTAACTTCTGTCTTCTGAACGTCTTTACTTGTGAATTGGTACGATCTGTCTTTGCAGTTCGGACTTCTTAACGTTCTGTCTGGAGAGCGTTCTTATTTTTACTTTTTGACACTCTCACATTCAACACGCTCTGATGCTGGAACATTCCATTGTTCAACTTCACTTTCACACTGACTCTACTGACTGGAATCGATTACGTCATTCAAATTTAAATATTCAAATCAATTCAAAATAAATTTCCAATTTTCGTTTGAAGCTTTGAATAAACTATTTAATAATAATAATAATAATAATTTATTTTACTTGTTGTGGGTGTTAACCCTATACAAGGGGATTCTTCCACCTTTTTTTTTTTTTTTTTTTTTTTAAAAACATTGTTAATAAATTTTCCGTTTTGTTTTAACTTCAATCTTCTCAAACTACTATTAACAATAATTATATCAATACAGATAATACTAATATAATACAAATATTAATAATACAATTTTTTTTTACATCATTGGTAATACATTTTCAGTTTTAATACATTTAACTTAAATCTACTCAAACTGCTATTAATAATAGTAATATCCTTATTACATTATAATATTAACATCCTAAATAACAATAACCTTATTAATATATATATTTATTTACACCCTTATTTATTCTTTCTTTTCTATTTTAACTAAAAATACCTTAATATATTTACATATTTCATTATTAATTCTGTTTTCATTTAACTGTGAAATCCACCATCCACCCCTATTGGAAATCTTTTCTATATCTAACTTCTTTCTTTCTTCTTTCATATTTTCACATTCAAAAATTATATGGTTCCAATCCTCTAAATTATTGCATCCTAATCTACAATTCCTTTCTTCTTTTGTTAACCAATATTTACTTTCCTTCCAAATACTACCACATCTAATTTTAAAGTATATTTCTCTCCAGTAGGTGTGCATCATGTTTTCACATAAATAGCTGGCCCCTTCTATTTGAACATCTAATTTACAATAGTAATTATTAAATTTCGATTTCTGTATTTTGTTATAATTACATTGCATATTTATTTCCGTCAATTTTTTAATAATTACTGTTTTACATTCCATCCAATATTTACAATCCATTATTTTTTCCCATTCTATCTCCAATCCTACTTCATTAAATGTTTTTTCAATCTCTTTTATATATTTACATTTATTCCCCTTCTTTGCATTTTCCACCATGTTCTCTAATATTAACTTTGGTAATCGATCTTCATTTAATTCTACAATTTTGATTACATAGTCTATACTCCTTTGAATACAATCAATTCTTATTGGATACAATCCTAATTCATTTTCCATAATATAATTTGGAGTAGCTTTTTCCATATTAAAATATAACTTAATAAATAAATATTTTCTAATTCCTTTTTGATTTTCCATCCTTCTATTTCCATTCCATAGCAAACACTTTTAACCATACTATTAAACATGTATTTTATTTTTTTCCAATCATTTATTTTCGCTCTTTTAATTAATTTTATTAATTCCCATGTTGCTGCTATTCCCTTTTCTTTTCTATATTTTATATTTACATTATTGCTATTTTGTGATGTGAACCATTTTCCCAAATATTGATATTTATTTGTTACTTCAATCTCTTCATTGTTCCACACCATTTTTCTAATTTAGCTTTCTTTCCACCATTTCTGAAAATAATAATTTTCGTTTTCTCTAGATTAATTTTTAGACAGTATTCATTTACAAATTCTTGTAGAACTTTTATCATTCGGTGCTTGTGTTCTGCTTGTGTTTCCGCTAATATTACTAAATCATCTGCAAACATTAGACTAAATACTCTTTCCTTTTTTAACTTGATGCCTCCCCATCCTTCCTCTCTTAACTTTACTTCTAAATTATTTATTAGTACTGAAAATAGAATGGGACTCATGCTACATCCTTGTCTAACTCCTTTTGTGATGAATATTTCCCTCCCTCCTATGTTATTTCCCACATTTATTCTAGTCTCTTCATAAATATTTTTTATCATACTTAACATTTTTCCTTTTATCCCTATTTTGATTAATACTTTCATTAATATGTTTCTATCGTCGCTGTCAAATGCGGTTTTAAAGTCTATAAACATTGCATAAAGTTTTTTCCTTTTAACCATTAATTTTAAGTCTATAAGTGCATTTAAAATAAATATGTTATCCTGAGTTGAATAATTTTTTCTAAAACCTGCCTGATTTTCTTCTATTATGTTATTATATTCCAGCCATTTCTCCAATCTATTTTTTAAAATTTCTGTAAAGATTTTAAAGGATGTATTTAGAAGTGTAATGCCCCTATAGTTTTTTGGATCACTTTTACTTCCTTTTTTATACAATGGTATTATTTTTCCATTTCTCCAGTTCTCTGGAATTTTTTCTATTTTCCAAATCTCATTATACCAATTTAATATCCATTCTAATAATTTATTAGGTGCATTGATTATCCATTCATTTCTAATACCATCTGGGCCTGGTGATTTATCTTTTTTTAATTTTTTCACTACTAAATCTAATTCCCTTTTTTCTATTTGCTCATCGAGGGGATTATTCTCTATTTCTCTGTTAACCATTTCTACCTTTTCATACATTTCTTCCTCTTCCCCTACCCACTTATTTTTTTTTTTGTCCAGGACCCCTCTAGTAATTTAAGGAAATGTTCTTTCATATCCTCCTTTTCTATATAATCTGAATAATTTGTAAATACTGTCCTAATTCTAAACTTTTTAATTAACTCCCAAAATTCATTTCCTGTTTTTATTCCAATAAATTTATTTGTTAGTTCTTCATTATACTTTAATTTTTTTTCTTTACAGGTATTTCTATATATTCTTTTATCTTCTATATATTCTAATCTTAATCTCTCTTCATTATATTTTCTAAAGTTCCTAAGACTACTTTTTACTTTCTTTTTTTTTTCCTTACATTCGTTGTCAAACCAATTTATAATTCTATTTCTTTCTCTTGTTTTATTTTCCTTTTCTTTAATTTTAGTAATTCCATTTTCTAATATGTCTTTGAAATTCTTATATATCTCGTTTACCTCTTCGTTTTGCCCTAACTTTTCCATATGATTCGTTATTACAGATTTATATAACTCCTCATTTTCCTTATTAAAATTTACATCTACTTTAATTATTTTATTAATTTCTTTTCTTTTTTCAGTTTGTAATTTTGTATTTCTTATTGTTATCGGCATGTGATCTGAGATCTCTGTTTCTAGTATTTCAAAAATAAAATCTTTTTCTAACACTTTTTCGTTGACAAATAATAGATCTATTACTGAGCATCCTTGGCCTCCTATGAATGTCCAATTTCCCTCTATATCCTTTTCTTTATTTCCATTTAAAATTTCTAAATTATATTCTCTAGCCCAATTTATCAATATTTCTCCATATTTGTTCACGATCTTATCTTTTGAGTTTCTTTCATACATTTCAGTTTCCTTATCGTTATTACATACACTATTTAATTCCCTATTCTACTATTAAAATCCCCAATTAAAATAACTTTATCGTTATTTGCTTGTGATTGGAAAATTTTATTTTCTATTCTGTTTAGTAGCCTTTCTATATTTTTGTTATATATTGCCACTATTTGATACTTTTCTTTTTTATGTCTTAAACCCATTATAATTCCATCCTCTATACATGTAAAATTTATATCCTCTATTTCTTTTTTCTTTTTCCAACCTACACTAATTCCTCCTATAGGTCTTCCTTTTTTTTTTTTCTTTCACTGCGAATTTATGATACCAATTGTAACTATCTTTCTTATCTAACTTGTGCACAAATTTATCGTTAATACACCAAGTTTCTATTAAAATAATAATTTCATATTCTTTTATAATTTCCCAAATTTCTATATTTTTTCTATCATTTAACCCATTTACATTCCATGCAATTATTTCTAACATGCTATTGTTTTTATTTTTTTTCCTCTTACTTCTTATTTCTTCTTTTATCTTTTCCTTCTTTTGATTATTTATTTTCACTATTTCTGTTCGTTTTTTTACAAATTCCTTTTGGTTCTTTTTCTTTATCTCAATTGGATCAGTATTTTGCATTCTTTCCTCCTCCACTAACAATGTGTTTTCTGTTTTCACTTGCTTATTATATTTCTCTTTTTCATCATTTAGTTTTTTTGATCCTCTATAAATTGATTATTTTTTTCCACATTTGTGCTTTCTCCTGCACTGAATCTTGAAATTTTCCTTATCTCCTCCTGTTTTAACTTATATATTTCGCACCAGTTTATTCTATTTTTTGTTTCCACATAATTTCCATTAACAATCAGCTTATCATACTTCCCTACTGCTAGGTTCCCCTTTTTTCTTTCTTCGAATGCCATATCATTTAGCTTTTTTCTTATTTCTCTTGTTTCTTCTGAAAAATCTTCCTTAATCTTGTATGCAGTTCCTTTTATTTCCCATTATTTCATCCTTTTGTTTTTCTGACTCACATTTTACTACTATTCTTCTATTGTATGCTTTGTTTTTTTTTCCTATGCGGTGAGCTCTAGTAATTTTTAAGTCAATCTTTAATTTCTTTCTTATAAACTCTTTTGTCATTTCTTCTGTTCTATTCCAATTCTATTCCTTCTTCTTCTGCCAAACCTTTCAATATGAAATTGCCTCTTCTATTTCTATCTTCTTGCTTCCTTAATTTCTCCTTCAGTTCCATAATTTGTTTCTCTTGATTTATTTTTATTTCATTCAATTCTTTCTTTATTATCTCTTTCTCTTCTTCACTTCTTTCTATTTTCCTTATCAATTCCTCTATTTGTATTTTAAACATTTTATTTTCTTCTTTGAAACTTTTAATGTCACTTTCAATTCCATTCACTTTTGTTAGAATCTCTCTCATTATTAATTCTATTCGGTCTTCCCTAATCAAATTTTGATTTTCTTTTCCTGTTATTTTCGTCTCTAAATCCTCTTTATATCTTTTGGCCTGCGGTGATCTTTCTACTTTCCCTCCTTTTTGAAATGGGTCTTTCCATGTTAATTCGGACTTGTCTACTTCAGTAATCTGCTTTGCTTTTTCTGCCTCCCATTCACCTAGAGATCCTGTTCTTCTCCTGAAGCGTGTAATATATTCGTTCATCATTACTTTGCTTTCTGTTATTTGTACCTTTTCTCTCCACAACTGTTCCGTTCTAATAGTACCTTCGTTTTTGCGTCCTATTTTTTTCTTACCCCTCGTGTCTCCGCACTCTGGGGTCAGATAGCACTATGGGGTTTTTAATCTCTTACAGTTCTTTGTTCTTTTCTTTTGAATTGTTCACTTCTTTGTTATTATCAAAAGTCTCTTATTTTCGAAGGAATTCACTAATTTACATTATAGTCACTACTTACTTAGTCTTGACTCCCGGAGCTCAGTTTGAACAAGTCTATTTCCATTCACGACGGTGGCGCCCTCTCTGAATAAACTATTTAATTATTTAATTTATACTTGAAATTAAATAAGAGCTTCAAACATATAAGACTCACTGATAAAAAAAAATTATATACAAACTTTGAGAAATTTGCCAAATTTAATGAAAGAGATGATTTTAGACAACTACTACTATTTTTTTGTTGCAGTGGGAAGAATATTAAAGAAAACCCCAAATTAGGATTATGATGACTTCTGCTAATTTACTAAGTGTAAGGTGGTATCCATTGGACAATTTAACGACTATTTTAAGTGTATTTCATTTATTTGTATATTTCAGTGGAATATATTTCACGTAAAAGGGATTGTCTTTGAAGCACATGTTAGAAAAATTATCACACACCGTATGGCTATCAAAAAAGTTGGAACTGCAAGCCTTCTTATGAATTTTGCAGTGAGTATACTGTACAAAGAAAATATATCAAAATTCTTTTAGGATTAAATTGCAATACCCCAATCTATAATTTGAGAATACAAATTGGTTTTGAAGAAATGTTTACCATTATAAATAAAATAAAATCCAATATAAGCCCCTGACTCGAAATATAAATAAATAAACTGTGAAAGGGGAAAAAAATAAGGATGATTCCTTAAGAATCTGAGAATTTAGGACGTGAAAAAAGAAAATTCGTTTTTCCGGATTTAAATTTTTATTCAAAGTTTTATTGAAGAATTTATTTTTCTCTCTGGTAAAAACTCAACGGTATTTTAAAGTGATTTTGTTATTTGGATGTAACTTTCGAAATTACTTCGTAATTCGTAATTGCAGACAAGTAAAAATTATTTTTGTGATTACTATTGCGGTAGCTAACGCAGTCATTTCTGGCGAGATAGTTTTAGTACATTGTTGATAACACAAATGACCTTCCACTGTTTTTATTTTTATTTCGAAAATTCGTTGGAAATGTTACGTCAAAAAGCATCATTTAAGAACGTTTGAAAATATTTTTGCAATTTTCCCTTTTAATTTGGGCATGAAGTATTATTTTTTAATTGAAAAATTCTACATGTTTATAAAAATTTGAATTAAAGACTGAAATATTTTCAAAAATCTAAGAAAAATCTTTTACAACTATCTTAGAAAGCAACCAGTTAAGGAAAGAATTAAGATATATATTGATTAGTTACAACTTACGAAAGTATATATATTTTATAAGGAATTGAAAATGAAATGAAAAAGAAAATACTTATATGTTAATTAATTTTTAATTTTGTAATTTAGAATCGCTCTCTTCTCACTTAGTTATTCATAACAATGTTGACGTAATCTTTTGGTAATTCTCGTGATTTTCCAGTGTAGAATATCAAATAAAAATAAAAGTTTAAATTCATATTAGAAGTTTAAGGAAAAATTTTGATTATCTAAAATTGCATGTACAAAATATCATTAATAATGTTGATATTATAATACTTGTTGAAATTAATGTAAATTTAGGAGAACCAGAACTCTTATCAACTTATAGGTTTTAATATGATTTATAAAGTACGAGAAAACAAAAAAGAGGGTGGTTAATTGGTTAACTATGAAAAACGTATGTTATAAAAGAAATGAATATTGATACAATTACCTGTAAAAATTTAACATGCACTGTAAATAATAACAGAAATGATTTTGAAATAACTTTATTAGCTATTTTCAAACCATCTAATATTAATAAAAAAGATTTCTTAACATTATTGCAAACTATTGTCGTCCTATTGTGAAACCCACATAAGTCAAAAAACTAAAATTTTATACATCAAGAACTATTTCTTTATGTTACTTTCTAAGTAATGGCGTTTAATTGTTTGAACATAAAACAACTGGTGTTTCATAAAAGTAGAATAATTCAACAAAATTAATTCATTTTCAAAGTATTCACTCTTAGTAAGTATGTGATATCCGTGGTTTTCAATGTCAACGTTGATTTACGTGGTTTCTTTTTTAGCCACTTGAGCGCTTAAACACTCAGTTTTACCAACTTTTCGCATTAAATGTAGGTGACATACAATATTTTCCATCTGAAACTGCAAAAAAAAAGTTTTTGAAAAATTTTGACTTACGTGGTTTTTCACAATAGGACGACGCTATCTTATTTGTAATCTTGGAATGAATTTAAGGTGCTGAAGATATTTTAACAAAACAAAATGAGAACAAGAGCAGCAAAACCAGTAAATAACGAAACGGCCGTTCCTAATTCCTTTCGATAATCGAATCAGAAAGGCATTTATTTACTCGTGCGCTGCTCTTCTTACTCATTTTGTTGCCTCTTATTTGTAACTTATGCAAAAAATTATGCAATACTTGTAGTGGGAGATATAAAAATTCATATAATTGACGATATAATAAATCCTGTTGTTCAGGGATACATTGAGATTTATCATACTTTTGGCTAAACATATTCTATTAAGAAACTCACAAGGGATATCAAGATAAATATAAATACCTCAAAAGCATGCATTGATCATGGCTTTGCTAAAGCTAAGGTTGTTCATTTTATTGGAAACGTTATACAGACTATTATATCTGATCATTACATGATACTGTTACAACTGAAGCAAAACGTAAAACCAGATAGAGAATCAAACACAGAAACAAAAACCACAACTTTCTATAAAATTAACGAAGAGAAACCTGCCCGATATACGAAAGAACTCCTTGAAAAACTTAACAAATAAAACAATACGAATCCTAACAAAATTAATAATCAATTAAAGAAAAAATGGCGTGGAAGAAAAGACAAACATATAATTAGAAAATCCCATAATACAAATAGTTCAATCCCTTATAATAAAACTAATATAAAATATAAACAGCAATGGGTGACAGATGAATATTAGAACTTATTAAAAAAAAAAAAAAAAAACATAGTTTGGTGTTTTAAATGAAATTTAACAAAAATAACAAAATATATTTAAAAAATTATAACAAAAAAAATCTTATAATAATTTAATAAAAAAAAATACTACGAAAAAATAATAACAGAAAGTAACAATAATAATAAACAATATTATTATTATAAATAATAATATAAAGAAAACTAAAGAAATAGGCCTAGATCAAAGTTCAAAATATATTAACATAGTTTGATGATACTTTCGTAAATGCAGGTAATATTGAAGTATCTTCGTGTAATACAAAACTTCTTAATAATCAAAAGTTCATTCAACTTATCACATTAGCTTTAATCTCTCCTACAGAAGCTGACGTTATAGAAATAATTAAAAAACAAAACAATAATAAACACTAATTCTCAAGCTGGCTGTCCATTTGAACTAAAATCCTTAGATATCTTATGTTGACTAGTCTGATGTATTTGCTCAATATTACTAAAATATATCAAAATAAAAACAATGTTTTGAGTTATTGAGACACAGAGTTCAGAATAGGATAAGGGAATTCGCTTTCTGTGATTCAAAATTGCTTTATATCATTTTTCGCGAAATTATGTAGGAAATCAATTTGTTTGTGTGTGTTCAAATAAATTTTGAAACTCTGGAAGATTCATCTTGAAACTTTGTTACATAGTCAAGGGCAGTTTTTCACTGAAATCTGTTTAACGTCAAAAATATTTTTTCTGTAGCACTCGTATGTTTCCAAAATAAAAGCTTTAATATCTTGATAATATTTCGTTGTTTGTTTTCAATCCTTTTGTAATAGGTAATATTCAATGGAGATGTCAAGGCAGTGAAACGACAGCTGCACAAAGTGGCAGACCGAGAAAACTCACTGACCGTAGCCGTCGATGCCTGAAGAGAGTAGGGAAGCAAAATCGGAAGTCTCCGTTGGTAGAGATGACGACAGAGTTCCAACATGCGTCGGGCCTTGTCGCTAGCAGCAGAACTGATCGCCGAGAACTGAACTACTTGGGTTTCCACCGCCGTGAGGTCGCTCACAAGCCGGCCATTTACCGTCGTGAATGGGAAGCGTCGGTTGCAATGGTGCAGAGCTCACCACCATTGGACTGTGGAGGAGTGGAAAAACATTCCGTGGAGTGATGAATCTCGCTTCACGATCTGGCAATCCGATGGACGCATGTGGGTTTGGTGATGACCGGCGATCGCTTCTTATCGCTTCTCATGTATTTTATATATTTAAGTATTTGATACCTTATCGCACTTGGTTATTTCATAATCTATCGATCGAAGCATCGTACACAAAATCTGTCGTATACATACATACTCGATTTTATGAAACTCACGTGCCCAAGAAAGTAGGCTTAAACATCACGTCTTGAAGGTGAGGTAGAATATTATGTTTTCACATTAATGTTATTATTATATTAATATTATATTAACGTCGATAACCTAAATTTTACATCAATAGCTTTCATTGTTATGATAATATTCGATGTAAGGGATTCCTATGTAAATAAAAAAATTAATAATTTATAACTTCATTATGTTATCGCCGACCTTTTAATTTGAAGATATTTAACATTATGTTATGACTATTATATAGTCTTAATGTTATAAACTTATTTAATTATTTATTTAATAATATACTTATTTAACTGACAATTCTCAACTTAGAGTCAATTTGTACTAAAATAATTAGATATCTTACGTTCAATAGTCTGAAGTATTTGATTAATATTACTGTAGTATATCAGAATAAAAATAATGTTTGAGTTATTGAGACATTAGAGTTAAGAATAGGATAAAGGAATTCCCTTCCCCTGATTCAAAATTGCTTTAGACTATAACATTTTTAGCATAATTATTTAGGAAATCAATTTCTTTGTGTTGGTGTGTGTTCAAATAAATGTTGAGACACTAGAGGATTCAACAATATATTTTACTGAATGCTATTTAATGCCAAATACTTTTATATTCATGTAGAACCCGAATGTGTTTCCAAAATAAAAGCTTTAATATCTTAAGAATATTTGGTTGTTAGTTTCAATCAATTTGTAATGGGGAATAATCAATATAATTTCTAATAAATATCATAATCTATCTAAGAAGTGACTCAGTAACAGACTACACTGCGATCCCTGTGTATGAGATTAGGCGAAGGTTCCTTCAGAAAGATTTTAGATCTAATAGTTACTTCTACAACGTGTACGGGATTTGCACGTGACCAACGAGAAGTTCCTCAAAAGATTGAAAGCATACTTTCTTTTAAAATGATTTTTTTGTTTAAAAATATTAATTAGTGAACTTCTGTTTTAAAACAGCAGAAATCTTATATTTCTTTGTAATTAAAAATATCTGCTGAAAATAAACATAAAACTTCTCATTTCTGATAAAAGTAATGAAATTCGCATTAAATGACTGAAACAGCTTTACATTCAAATAGTTTTAATGATATTTAATCACTAACAAATGCATTTCAATGGTTATAATTTCGAATGTTTGGGTTGTAGGAATTTTTGTAATTTTCTGGCACTAATTTACAGACAAGAAACTAATTTGAATTGTAAATATTGTACTTAGATTGACTGTAATTGTTACAGTAGAACATCGATTATCCGAAAAATTGCGGAGGAGGGGGGGGGGGGGGGGGATAACTGATATTTCGGATAGCCGATCATTTTTGAAAAAATTGTTTCAGTAACATTTCCGCATACCATAGCAGTGATGCGTAATTTGTTTGCCTGAAAACCAGATGCTGACATTTCATTCTTAGAAACTAGGGATTTTGTTGGCATTTTCTTCCAATTCAGACTAGTTTCGTCTGCGTTGTAGACTTTGGTTTTTTTGTAACCCTCTTATCAATGTTTTTTTGAAAAATACTCTTTAAAATGTGTAGCTGCTTCAGTATCAGCTGACAGTTTTTAATTTATTTTTTAAATTTTTGTCTGCTGGAACGCCTTTGGTTAATCGATGTTTCGGTTGATTGCTATTCGGATAATCGATGCTCTACAGCAGGGATGCCCAAACGGTCAATCGCAAGAGCTTTTGGAGTCGATCGCGGAAGTAATATAGATATCAATACAAAATAATCTTGTTTCTGCGGCGGTCACTCATACGCTACAAGTTTAAATAATAATGATGCATTACGGACGCCGAAAATTCTAGACTAGATTAATTGTTTAATATTAATAGTTTCAATTCAAGTAGTTTCATTCATTACATGTTCGTGCATGCGCACGAAAGCATTGTTCTCTAGACAACACTCGATCGTATCACGCTGCGCTCTGACTGTTCGGAATATTCTAGAAGCACCACAACCACGTGACGTTCAGGGCACTGATTGGCTAGAATTTTACAGATTCTTCTAAAATTAGTTATCCATATATAAAACAAACTCAGCATTATCTTATTCATTCTTATTAAGTGATTAGAATACTTTACAAAAATTTACATCATAAATTTACAACATAAAATGATTGCGGCGAAAAAAAGTAAAACTATCATTTTAATAGTTATTGGGAGGACGAAACCTTATGTGTTATGGCAACAGATAAGTGTGCTTCCCTTGTTTGTCGGGGTTCGGTGACATTGTCTAAACGCGGGAACTCAGAAAGCCATTACAAAACCGTGCATAACAACTATGAAAATGATTTTGCGCAAAAGAGTGAGTTAAGAAGACGAAAACTTCAAGATTTGAAATGTAGTTTGAAAGCAGAGCAATCCATGTTCACTAGACCAAACAATCAGTAGCTGCAACAATTGCGTCTTTTAAAATTTCCTACATACTGGCAAAACACAAGAAACCTTTCGAAGATGGAATGGTAGTGAAAGAAGCATTTATTGAAGCGGCAGATGTATTGTTTAGTGACTTCAAAAATAAAACAGAGATTATATCTGCCATGAAGGAGTTCCAGTTATGTCCTCCAACTGTTAGTAGACGTGTCGAGATAAGCAGTGATTTGGAGACTAAACAGAAAAGTGATATCATGGAATGTACATACTTTTCTTTGCAGTTTGATGAGTCCACCGATATGACTGATACTGCCCAGTTATGTATTTTCGTTCGAATGGTGTTTTCTGATATGTTGGCTAAAGAAAATTGTTGACAATGCTACCACTGAAAGAAAAAGTGCGCGGAGAAGATATT